>ML434479.1:0-18386 GCA_005239525.1 Nicotiana knightiana | reverse complement strand
GTCTTCATTTAAGTCAATTAAGATCATATAAGAAACAAGGAATGCTAGGCAAGTACTTCTAACTTGAATAGGAGGAGATGAGATTAGAAATCAGGAATTCAGACATAACAAGTTCAATTCATATACGGGGAACATAAGGACCCAAAAATCCCTAAAGGGCAACCTATTTGCAAATAAGTTCAAGTACACACTCGTCACCTCGCGTACGCGGACTATAATCAATATAGAAGACTCAATCCTAAGGGGTAGTTCCCCCACACAAGGTTAGGCAAGATACTTACCTTGACTGTGTTAATCAACTCAATACCACGCTCTTTCCACGAGTACCCAACTCCGGGTGGCCCAAATCTAGACAATTTGATTGCATAGAATAAATATCATCACAAGGAAATAAAATAATTAATAAGTCCGAAGCTAATACACGAAACTAGGAAATTCGTCCAAAAAGTTCCCCGGGCCCACGTCTCGGAATCGGGTAAAAATTATATTTTCCGGACACCCATTCACTCACGAGTCTAAACATATGAAAATCTCTCGAATCGGAGGTCAAAAACCCAATCAAAACTCAATAATTTGGTCTATGAAGTTCATCCCATTTTTTCCATTTTCTACCCAAAATTTTCGAAATTAAAGGTTGGATTTAAGATTGGAATCATGGAAAATGATCTATAATGGATGGAAATCACTTACCCAAGTTACCTAGGTGCAAAAGCCTCCAAAAATCGCCTCTCCCGAGCTCTCCAATTCGAAAATGGTGAAAATAACATAAACCCTCGGATCTGATATAATTGCCCAGCAATTCTGCTTCTGCACCCCTGGGACCGCACATGCGGAAATACCATCGTAGGTGCGAAAATCCACTAAAAATCCTGGGGTCGCACCTGCGGTCAAATGGACGCACCCGCGGCTCCGCATCTGCGAAAAATACACCGCACCTGCGAGGATTGGGGGATTGGGCTAAGTCCGCACCTGGACCTCCTCGTCGTACCTGCGTGTCCGCACCTGCGGAAGGTCCATCGCAGGTGCGAGACACCAGAACCAGCAATGGTTCAGCTGTCTCCCAAGTGATAATAACACCCGATGAGCATCCTAAACGTACCTGAGGCCCCCGGGACCCCGTCCAACCACACACGCAAGTCATATAACCTAACACGGACTCGCTCGAGGTTTCAAACCACATAAAACAACACCTAACACGATGAATTAAACTAAAAGTCCATGAAAATTCTTCAAACTTCTATAAACATTAAGTTTTGCATTTAAGGTTCGAATCACGCCAAACGAAGTCCGTTTATTTCCAAACTTCACAGATAACACATATAAATCATATCAAACCTGTACCGGGCTTCAGAACCATAATATGGGCCCGATATCACAGTTTTCACCTCAAATTTCATTTCAAAAACCTTTATATTTTTCAGAAAACAATTTTCTTTAAAAAATTCATTTCTCGGGCTTGGGACCTCGGAATTCGATTCCGGGCATACGCCAAGTCCCATATTTTTCTGCGGACCCTCGGGGACCATCAAATCACAGGTCCGGGTCCGGGTCCATTTACCAAAAACGTTGACTGAAGTCAACTTTATTCAAATTTCTAATATAGAATTTTTATCAATTTTTTTCACATAAAGGCTTCCCGCCTACACGCCCGGGCTGTGCACACAAATCGAGGTGAGATAGAAGGACGTTTTCACGACCTCAGAACACAAAATTAGATAGAATATACGGGATGACCTTTTGGGTCATCACAATCTCCCCATCTTAAACAAACGTTCGTCCTCGAACGTGCTAAGATTCAATTTGAACTCATCCAATCACTGATTGCGCATTTCCAACACACACATGCGGGTGATCCCACGTCACCCCAACCTACATAAGCCTGATGACACCATCACAACTGCCATATAGGCTTCTCATCATCATCGATAAGCCTCATACCTCAATTCCCCACTTTCTACTCATTTCCAAAAGACCCGATCCTAAATCCATGTCCGACATTAGCCTCAACCAGCTGCATCAACTCAGGTCTACACTCATAAGGCACGACCACACAACATAGCACATCACACATAGGCTCAATAGCACTTTTGATCACCATAACTTCCCGAAATCAACTCAACATTGGCAGTTAGTCCCACATATGGAAGAACTCTCTGTTTCCAAATCCCATAATACCGATAATGATGCAATAAACACGAAGACCTCATCAGTAGACACCCGAATCACCGAGTCACAGCTAACACCACCGGGCACACATCCCCCAAACTGAACTAAAGAAGCACATAACGAAATGACTGAGTAGGAAAGATAGAAGCATATATAAAGGTACTATCAAAACAGCCCATAGGCATAACTCTCTATCGACACTGACTTACCAAAAGCAATATAACAAGAGAGAAGCAAAGCATATGAACAAATCACAAGGATGCCATCCTGATAAAAATTCCACCGCGATACTCAGCCCGGTCCAAACATATCAAATCACAAAGAATCATGAGGGTCTCGCCCTCAACTCTACGACACATATCGAAGATATATCATACCAATAGAGATCTCCCGCTAATTTGTCTCGGCTAACAAAATCATAGTGCTCACTTACTCACATCTCAATGGAGTATCAAATCACAACTCGAAAACAAAATACTCAGGAGAATCACATAAAACTTACCATGAAGGACGACATGGACTCACTTCCAGTTTCACCACTAGCAAGGATGAATAAAACAATGATAGACATGGCTACTACTCATAGAATCTCCCAATAGGAGCAAGCACAAAAATAGAGTGCAATACATGAAACTCACTCATAAATGAGACAACAAATAATGGGAACTCGTCCTGACCAACATGACTCTAGTGAAATACAATGGTACCTCACTTTAGCACATCCATCCATACCTGGGTGATGATATCTGATACGACGGCCTCTAGCCTACTATATGCAACACATCAACGGGTCGGGCCTCCCCTTCTTAGGCGCCTTTTATCCACCTGAACACCCTGCTATAACTCTCCCACCTGAATCCTGGAACAATCTCTCACCCTGTGGCTAACATCTCCACACTGAAAAAACAATCTATCTACCGATGTGGCTGTGGAAGACATACGATACAGATCCTCTAAGACCCGTGAGTATCTGAAACGCTCCCATGCAAAGCTGGTAATGCAACTGAACTGGTTGACCCAAGATTCTCTACCGTGCCTGAGTCCCTCAATGAATCTACGGACTCGCCTCCTAACTGAAGCAACCAAGTGAGGTGTATATATGGCCAACTCACTGAATCTGACGGCGTACTCCAATGGTGACATAGCGCCCTGACGCAACTGCTCAAACTCCGTGCGTTGTACATCCCGACGGAACTGAGGTGCAACCTCCCTCAAAACATCTCCGAAAACTAAATCCATGTTAGTAAAGATAACTCGGCCAGGCTACCCCAACTCATATGCCGCCACCACTGATCAATCCACTACTTTGGACCTAATATGTGACAAAAGCAATCCCGCTCGTCTCCACAATACCCGAAGTGCGAAGAATATGGTGACACTCCTCCAGAAAACCCTGGGCATTACCCGCCGCCAATCCACTGAAAGATAGAAGGGTGGTACTTCCAGTACCTCTAAATCCCAAGGTGCTCTACCTCCGATGTTGTTGTCCTAACCACAGGCTGAACTGAAACCACATGTTGTGCTGCCATGACAACTGGAACTTGACCAATGTGATCTCGCTGCTCTGGAGTGTAGACGGTGGAAGTCTGAACTCCTCCCTTGATCTGTGAAATAACTAGTGCACTAGAATCAACCCTGCCTGAGCCGATGTACCAATTGTACTCAAAACTGCGCTCCGATCTTCTGAAGTTCGGGGTAGCAACAGACACCCCTAGTACTTGTCCCCTAACTAGGACTACTGGTGACTCCTCAACGGCTGCTCTGGTAGGCATCTTAACTGCGGCACGTGCTCCTCGTTGGCCTCTATCTCTGACCCTTGTGACATTTGCTTCGGGGTAGCATCATCCGTAACCGCCGCTCGTATCCTCATCATTGGTGAGAGAATGGAACGATAATCTCAAACTTCAAGATCAATGAACTTACACGATAGGAATGAAGGAAGTGAAATTATCCTGATAGTTCTGTAGCCTCTCGAAGATAGGTACAGACGTCTCCGTACCGATCCGCAAGACTCTACCAAACTCACTTATGACTCGTAGCACCTATGAACGTAGAGCTCTGATACCAACTTTTCACGACCTAAATTTCCATCCGTTGGGTATCGTGATGGCACCTAGTCTTAGGGACTAGGTAAACCTAACAATTACACTAGACAACAACAATAATAAAGGAGTTTTAAAAATTTCAAAATAGAATTCTTGACAGAGTACAATATCCCAAAACCCGGTAAATACAAGTCATAAGCTCTACGAAATATTTCTATTAAATCTAAGTACAACTGTCTAGGAATAAGTAAGTACAGTTGAATAGAAATAAAATAGGAAGGTGACTCCGAAGCCTGCGAACGCAGCAACAAGTTACCTTGAGTACCCTCAGCAACAATCTGCGCAGCTACCAACAACAATAACCAGAAGCTGCATACAAAAATATGCAGAAGTGTAGTATAAGCACACCACAGCGGTACCCAGTAAGTATCAAGACTAACCTCGGTGAAGTAGTGATGAGGGCTAGTGAATACACCACTGGTCTAATAAGTAAAAGGCATAGATGTATAAATGACCGAACCAAAATATCTATCTAAATATTTCTCAATATAATTAACGATACGATCGAACAATACGGAAGAAAATTCGATGATCACGATCAACGGGCAGCATAATAGAAATACGCAAAGAGAATGGAAAGGATGCCATCCAAATGGCGGGAACTATAACGCAACAAAAACACAAGCAACTCATCACTTCATCAATTTATTCATGTCAGGCCTCAGCCAATAACTCAATAAAACTGGTCAAACCTTCGAGTGAAAACCTTTAAATCATGAGTTTATTTTGAAGGCTTTAAAGATATAATCATTTCGAAGTAGATAAATTTCTTCTTTGAAACATACTTTCTCTGAATGTATATTTATATGTTTTTTTATAAAGAGAAATCTTAACAACATAGTTTCTTCAAAAACACGTGGCGTTCAAATATACTTTCCCAAATACTGCTCTTTCAAATATCATCAAAATAAGTGATGTTCAAAATATATTTTCCCAAGTATTGCTCTTTCAAATATCATCAAAATACGTAATGTTCATAATATATTTTTCCAAGTACTGCTCTTTCAAATATCATCAAAACACGTGATGTTCAAAATATATTTTCTCAAGTACTGCTCTTTCAAATATCATCATTCTGCAAGAAAAATGTTTTTCAAATATATTTTCGAAAAGAAGTCCTTTAGACATAAATTTTCCTGGAGATAATTGCTTTTCAGCTATACTTTTCAATAATATATTTATATCTTTCGATTCAAATCTCCTCAATCATAAAACTACCGGAACTCAGTCCGCCACTCAAAATTTGTCATGGAATGCAGTACATGGGGAAAGCTCCCGGATCTTTGTCCATAGTCCCAATTTAAATATGCGATGCAGTACAGGGGGAAAGCTCTCGGATCTCTGTCCGTAGTCGCAATCTAAATATGTGATTCAGTACAGGGGGAAAGCTCCCGGATCTCTGTCTGTAGTACCAATTTAATTATATGATGCAGTACAGCCGGAAAGCTCTCGGAACTCTGTCTGTAGTACCAATTTAAATATGTGATGCAGTACAGGGGTAAAACTCTCGGATCTCTGTCCATAGTACCAATTTAAATATGAAATGCAGCCACTGAGAAAAACAACCAGAATGCGCCAGAAACAACATATATTGCCACAACCGGCGCGAAAGCAAACAAGGCCGAATACAAAGTGCGATGAGCAAATCAATACAAAGGCTTAAATCACAAAAGTGGTAACAACTCACTTGAAAGAAGTAGCCACTGAGAGGAATGTCAAGCACAAAGAGAGAACAACATAACGAGGGGTAGACAAGACAAATATAGCAACGATTCTATACATCCAAGTTCGCAATCGAGAAACTAAATTATCCGGCAAGTGAATCAGCTATAACCAATCTCACTTAGACAATTAGCTTCATCGAATAAACTCAGTTTGAACAATGCTCAGTAAATAGGAAGCATATGAAGGAAGACATAGCATAACGGTAGGAAAAATAAAGTCTTCATTTAAGTCAATTAAGATCATATAAGAAACAAGGAATGCTAGGAAAGTACTTCTAACTTGAACAAGAGGAGATGAGATTAGAAATCAGGAATTCAGATATAACAAGTTCAATTCATATACGGGGAACATAAGGACCCAAAAATCCCTAAAGGGCAATCTATTTGCAAATAAGTTCGAGCACACACTCGTCACCTCGCGTACGTGGACTACAATCAACATAGAAGACTCAATCCTAAGGGGTAGTTCCCCCACACAAGGTTAGGCAAGATACTTACCTTGACTGTGCTAATCAACTCAACACCATGCTCTTGCCACGAGTACCCAACTTCGGATGGCCCAAATCTAGACAATTTGATTGCATAGAGTAAATATCATCACAAGGAAACAAAATAATTAATTAGTCCGAAGCTAATACATGAAATTAGAAAATTCACCCAAAAAGGTCCCCGGGCCCACGTCTCGGAATCGGATAAAAATTATATTTTCTGGACACACATTCACTCACGAGTCTAAACATATGAAATCTCTCAAATCGGAGGTCAAAAACCCAATCAAAACTCAATAATTTGGTCTATGAAGTTCATCCCATTTTTCCATTTTCTACCCAAAATTTTCGAAATTAAAGGTTAGATTTAAGATTGGAATCATGGAAATTGATCTATAATGGATGGAAATCACTTACCCAAATTACCCATGTGCAAAAGCCCTCAAAAATCTCCTCTCCCGAGCTCTCCAATTCGCAAATGGTGAAAATAACATAAACCCTCGGATCTGATATAATTGCCCAGCAATTCCGCACCTGCACCCTTGGGACCGCACCTATGGAAATACCATCGCAGGTGCGAAAACCCACTAAAAATCCTGGGGTCGCACATGCGGTCAAATGGCCGCACCCGCAACTCCGCATATGCGGAAAACACACCACACCTGTGAGGATTGGGGGATTGGGATAAGTCCGCACCTGCGAAAGGTCCATCGCAGGTGCGATACACCAGAACCAGCAATGGTTCAGCTGTCTCCCAAGTGCTAATAACACCCGATGAGCATTCTAAACGTACCCGAGGCCCCCGGGACCCCGTCTAACCACACACGCAAGTCATATAACCTAAAACAGACTCACTCGAGGTTTTAAACCACATAAGAAAACACTAACACGATGAATTAAACTAAAAGTCCATGAAAATTCTTCAAACTTCTATAAACATTAAGTTTTGCATTTAAGGTATGAATCACGCCAAACGAAGTCCGTTTATTTCCAAACTTCAGAGATAACACATATAAATCATATCAAACCTGTATCGGGCTTCAGAACCATAATACGGGCCCGATATCACAAGTTTCACCTCAAATTTCTTTTTCAAAAACCTTTATATTTTTCAGAAAACAATTTTCTTTAAAAAATTCATTTCTCGGGCTTGGGACCTCGGAATTCGATTCCGTGCATATGCCCAAGTCTCATATTTTTTTACGGACCCTCCGGGACTGTCAAATCACAGGTCCGGGTCCTCTTTACCAAAAACGTTGACTGAAGTCAACTTTATTCAAATTTCCAATACAAAATTTTCATTTTTATCAATTGTTTTCACATAAAGGCTTTCCGACTACACGCCCGGGAGGCGCACGCAAATCGAGATGATATAGAAGGAGGTTTTCATGACCTCAGAATACAGAATTAGATAGAATATACGGGATGACCTTTTGGGTCATCACATAAAATACCTGGCACCATTCTTGGAGGGAACTCTGTCTGGACCCCACAAGTCAAAGTGTATATAATCTAACTTGTCTCTAGTCTTGTGCTCGGCCTTCTTGCTGAACTTTACCCTTGTCTATTTACCAACCACACAATGCTCACAAAAATTTAAAACTTGATTTTTGTACCCATTCAACAAATTATGCTTACTCAACAAAGACAATCCATTATCACTCATATGGCCAAGTCGCAAGTGCAACAACTGAGACTGATTCAGATCATTTTTCCCAGAAGCTACAGCAGCTTCCCCTTCAACTGCACTGGCCTAGTGGACCCTATAATCCTCAGTTTATGCAAAAGGTACGCTGTCTGCCTTGGTAAAATTTACCCATCCCGTTGGAGGATTGTAATCCTCCTCCATCATTTCGTCAACAACACCGAAGCTCCTCGGTTTACCCTCGACCATCTGCTTCGTCTCTACAGTCCCCGAGTTTGTTGAGGAGGTGTTGATCAAGATCATTCATCGAGCAAGCAAAGCTCTGTTCTAGAGCATCAATGAAGATCGAGATCGGGGTTGGCAGGGAAGGTTCGTTTGGGTGAAGACCTAAGATCTCGTTCCTCCCGAATTTTTATCGTTCCCTGAAAAGTGGAACTTAGCCCGTAAGTTTCCTTTCCTTCTTGAGTATTTTGGTGCTTTCTTCGTTCTTTTTCTAATTGACTATCCCTATCACTGTGCAACGGTCATCCGAGTTCCCAATGCAGCCCCCGCTCAAGGAGTGGATCGAGGAGATCTGCAAACAAATGTCAAATTTTGAGCGTGAATGGCGCAGTCTTTCAAAGGTCAAGTGGGAGGCCCATTCCCATGGTGAGTCCTTCTTCCGAACAATTCTAATTTCATACTTGAACTTTGTTTCTACTAAGTCTCTTTTTTTTACAGGTTTGCCCAAGACCACTTAGCTTCGACCATTGGACGGGGACGTGACTCCATCCTCACTTGCTGAACCCTCTACTCCGGGACAACCCGAATACACTGCACGGGAGGAGAAGAAGAAAAAGAGGAAATCCTCTGACTCCTCGAACGCCGAGGTCAAGAAAAAAAAGGGTAGTGATCCGGGTCTGGAAAAATACTAAGAGAAGTGCCGAGGCTAGGGTTCTGGGCTCTGAATCTCTTTTCCAGCTCAGGGATTACGCTGAAGATGACGACCTGAAATTCGTCGTCCATAGGCTGATCACCGATGATGAGGAACAGGAGGCCACGAGAGATAGCAGCCGGGAAATAGATCTTTCTTCAGTCCGAGAACTGGATGAAGAACTAGAGGCTACGACCTCCCGAGAGGCTATCCCTGCTCCGAGGTAAATAGCTGGTATCATTGAGATCGCAAAATCGCTATCTCACATAGAGTTTATGTTCGAAGAGGCTCAAACCGACAAAGAAAAATCACATGAGACGGCACGAGGCACATATGAGGCCCTCAACATGTTTTTCGACAGTATGTACATAGGTGCATTGGAGGATTATTCCGGGCTTGGTCACCTAGAGATCCAAAAATGGACATGCCATCGGGAGCAGGCGAGCCTAGCTCGAGCCCAAAGCTGGTGAGGTAGTTCCCTACTTCGAGTGTGGATCTCGACCCATAAAAGAACGGTCGTGCTTACTATCTCGGTGGACCCTCACATGCTTTCTGCTTCGATGGGTGTGGTCAGCTATTTTTGCTGCTTGTGACCGAGGAAGACTAGGCAAAAATGAATGAAGTAGGCATATCGAGCCTCTTCAACGAGGCACAACCGGCACTAAACCGGGTAAGCACCCTTTTTCTTGTGCCTTTTGTGAATCTTTCTTAGTTTCAACATGCTCTATTGGTCTTATCATTTTATGTTTCAAGCTTCGATGCTCTACCATGAAATCTTCCTTCGGTCTCGAATGGAAGTCAGCCACTCAAATTCAAGCTCAAAGAGAAGGTCCGGAAGAAGGACATGTATAGGGTTCTCAGTGAAAAACAAGAAGAGGTTCTCAGGGACATCCCAATTCTCTGAGCCGAGCTGAAAAAGGCACAGAAGGAGGCCTCGTCCGTGAAACGGGAGCATGTCGATCTGGTCGAGAAGGTAAGGATCTTTGAGGCTAAAAATGAGAAGATACTCTTGATGAATAATGATGTAACCTCACAGGTCCTGACTGCAATCGAGGCACTGAAGAGTAGGATGGACATGCTGGCCTCGGGAAAAGAGGCTACAAAAGAGGAGCTAGCATCAGTCAAGGACCAACTCTGGGTGGCAAAGGACAAAGCCGACAAGTGCTCTTGTCTAAATGACAAACTCCGAGCACAATTGGGTTCAACCGTCTATGAATAGGACAATCTTGGCCGGGAATACACTAAGCTGAAGTCAAAATGGTCATTTAGCGGTTTGAGGCCTTGAGTAGCTTCATTTCAGGTATTATGACTTTCACGTGTGGTCAGAATTGAATTTCAAAAAGTTCGGAGTTAATTTACATGGAAAATTATAATCTCGGAAGCTTTAAGTTGGAGGAATTGAATAAGGTTTGACTTTTGAGTAAACGACCTAGAGATCGGAATTTCAAAGTTCCAACAGGTTTGTATGATGATTTTGTAATTGGGCGCATATATGTTGGATGACCCGCGAGCTTCTCGACACCTATTGTGTAAAGTTGGAATTTTGGAAGAATTTCATGAATTTGGGTTGAAGTTTATTTAAGTGTTATCGAGTTCGTTTGGGATTCGGAGGTCCGTAGGTCATTTCAGGATCGTTTGGCGAAGTTGGAACTTGAAGTTTTTTGGAAGTTTGAATGGGAGTTAACTTTTTGATATGGGGTCGGATTCCGATTCCGGAAGTAGGGGTAGGTCTGTAATGTCAATTATGACTTGTGTTCAAAAATTGAGGTCAATCAGAATTGATTTGATAGGTTTCGACATCAGATGTAGAAGTTGGAATTTCTTGTTTTCATTAGGCTTGAATTGGAGTATGATTCCTGTTTTTAGTGTTGTTTTATGTGATTTGAGGCCTCGACTAAGTCTGTGATATGTTTTGAGACTTGTTGGTATGTTCAGATGGGGTCCCGAGGGGTTCGGGTGAGTTTCGGGGTGGTTTCAGACCATTTCTAGGCTATTTTTAGCGGCTGGTTTTTTGCTATAGCAGTGTGCTATGCGACTCGCCGGGAATTGGCCGCCATCGCGATGAGTAAAATGGAAAAAATTGGCTAGTGATTCGCGATCGCTGAAGACCTTTCGCAATCGCATAGAGGAAACTTTATGTTGCACTGACCCGGCTTTGGAAGCTTATATCTCACAATATATAAGGAATTTGGAGATGATCCAAAAATAAAAGTTGTAGCCCTTTGTGTCTATCTTTAACAAAATCAAATAATTTTGAAATTGGGGTAGTGTACAAAATGTTATGTTTGGTACACTACAGGTTGTACGGGAAGATATTTGTAAATCGCGAGGAAGAAATTTATGTTGCACAGGGCTGATTTTGACAACTTATATATCGAAATCTATAAAATAATTAGGAGATAGAAAAAACATGAGAGTTGTAGATCTTGGTGTCTAGTTTTCTAAGATTCAAACCATTTATCATTCGGAGTTTTGTACAAAAAGTTATGACCATTATACTAGAGATTGTCAGAAAGAGTTGGAGAAGGCTGTTGGGAAAAATTTGTTCTTCGCTATCGGGGCAGAATGACTGCGATCACATAGAATAAAAAATGCTGGAAATTTTTTTTGCTTCACGATCGCGGGAGATTGGCCATGATAGCATAGGGTAAATGACCGTGCAACAGATTTAAGTTCTGAAAATGGGGCTTCGTCTTATTTTCCATTTTTAATGATTTGGAGCTCGAGAAAGGGCGATTTTTGAGAGATTTTCAAGGAAAAATATTGGGGTAGGTGTTCCGTATCCTATATTGATTATATTTCATGATTCCATACTTAATTATGTCATGAATCCGTGAATTAATGGAAGAAAAGTTAGATTTTTATAAAATCTTCCAAAAATGTAAAATTAAGATTTGAAAGGTAATCCGATGTCGGAATTTGATAATTTTGTATGGTTGGACTCGTCTCGGAATTGGTGTTCATGTTTTGTGAGTTTTTCCGAGATTCAAGACGTGGGTCCCACTGTTGAATTTTAGGATAAATTTTGGATTTTTATTCGGAAGATTAGTAAGTTCATATGGAATTAAATCCTACGACTCGTGTTGAGTATATTGAATTGTTTGTGACTAGATTTGAAGTTTTCGGACACCAATTCGCGAGGCAAAGATTTATTGTAATCTTGAATTTGGTTGCGAAGCGAGGTAAGTCTCATGTCTAACTTTGTGAGGGGAAAACTACCCCTATGTGTTGTAATTGATATTTGCTACTTGTTGCGGGGGTTACGTAAGCACGAGGTGACGGGAGTCCATACGTAGCTACATACATGTTATTGTCCGAGTAGACTCAGGTTCACGTCATGCATAACTGTACTATTTGAGTTATTTCTTGCCTATTAAATTCTTTTATTTCACATTACTACTTGAGACTAGACGTGCATAGAGTGATAGACTTGATATTGTAGAGATTTGACGAGTTTTATGATTAGCCGTGGAATAATTGTACTCCTTTTACGAATTTCTCCATTGTTATGCATTCTCATCGAAGGTTTCCTCAAAGCTCTTTATAACTCACATGTCCCTTCATGAGTGGAGTCAAGGACCTGTCAAAGTTTCTTATTGTAATGGGATTGGGACGTTCGCCTCGGCAAGATAGATACATCTATGGTTCATGTCGTTCGACCCTCGGCAGTGCATAGATTATTATGGGATCAGGTCGTTCGCCTCGGCAGGATTATGTACCACACATTCATAGGAGCGGGCCATTCGCCTCGGCAGTATAATATATGTATCTACTATAGTGTCTTTCGACCCTCAGCAGTGCACAAATTATGATGGCATCGAGTCGTACGCCTCGACATTTCTATAAAATACTCTCATGGAATCATGCGTAATATTTGACAAGAAGTCAGTGTATCTATGAGTTTTCCTGATTTGAATTATGACGACCTATCTAGTGAGATCCATTATATATATGCTCCGATTGAGGAGGAAATTGTTAATTGAGAGCTTGAGTTTATTGTAGAGAGGAGGATTGTACCACGTACTTATATTTGTTCATTTCGTTTATTTACTCTACCCCCATATCTGTTTACTTCTTATTGTATCTGTCTTATTGGACCACTAGTAAGTGTCGATGTCGACCCCTCATCACTACTTCTCTAGGGTTAGGCTAGGTACGTGTTGATTTACGTACTCATGCTACACTTGCTGCACATTTTTGTGCAGGTACATATAAGTCTAGTGGTCTACTGGGCGCAAGGGCGCAGATGATGCGAGGACTTACCGTGAGCTGCATTTCATGTCACGATTCGTAGCCTGCAGAGCCTCCATCAGATTTATTTATATTCTCATGTTTAATTTTGTATTCCAGACAGATGTTCTATCTTATTATATTTCCTAGTTGCTGCTCATGCACTCGTGACACTGGGTTTTGGGGCTTCTTATGGGTTGTTCTTTATTGTAGTTGTGAAAACATTACCATTTACCCTGTAAATTTTATTCTTTACTATGTAATTGATGAAAATTATGATTTCAAAAAAATACTAAAATGAGTAATTAGGTTAACCATTCACCATTGGCTTGCCTGACAGCGGTGTTAGGTGCGATCACGACCTTTAGTAGATTTTGGATCGTGACAATCTTGCTTGATTCCTCTAATGTTGAAGAAATACTGTCCCAGTATAAAGTCTATGTGGAGATAGCCGAGGCACGTTTAAGAACGAAGACCAAGTATGTAAAGCAGTTGTCTCGGAGGGAGACCCTCGAGGAGATTCATGCTCGGGGTTTCAACCTGTCGGCCGAGATTGAAGAGGCCAAGAGGCTTGAGACCAAGGCGAAAGAACTTTATGAGCCTGAAGGTCCCGATGGTTCTGGTGCCGAGTTGAGCTTTGGTGAATATGAGGCGTATATGCCTTAGTTCTTTTTTGGTTTCCTTTTTTTACATTTTCTTTCTTGTTTGTTCTGAGGCCGTTTTTTCATGCCTTTGTAAATATTTTTTGAAATATATATAAAAAATTTCCTTTGTCAACACCATGTTTTTTTAACTTTTCAGCATCTATTTGAAATATTTTATTCGTGTATCGTCCCTAATGCCTTAGCATAGAATCAAACGTAATTTGGAGCATTCGTTCTCCAGAAGTCCGGATGGGGCCCAATTTTGATGGCAACTCTGGAATACTCGCGGTTTCAAAATTTTGATAAAATCGAAGGCCTTTAAGATGCTTAAGTGTTTTAGTCAAATACGACAGTGTTTTTGCCGAGGGTAACACTTTAATAGGCTTTGATTACATGTAAGGGTCTTACTTTCGGAGTACGGACTTCGGATGTCTCCGAATTATTTTAAGGCAGATGTAGCCTTTCATATTCGAGCATTTCCAAATAGGTTCAGTGCCTCCAGGATTCGATAGCCCGGACCATCAATTTTTTTATCAGACGACAGTCCCCGAGTCGGGGTAACCCATGGACTTTAGGATTAAGGATCCACTATGAAGCATCAACGAGCGAAATGCGTAGTAATAAAGTATGGAGGAAGCACAGATTTATTTCATTACTTAATATGTAAACTACATAATTTGAGGCGCATAAGCCTTGTGTCGTGGCTAGAGTGGGCTACATGAGTATGGTTCGTTTGGTCGTTTGACCCTTACAATGAATCATAACCACCAAGCCTTGGTTTTTGATATATAAAATTTGACTTTTTTGAATATCTTAACCTAGGGGTAATGGACCCCAGCATTTGAGGTTGAACTTGTGAGGGCTCGAACACTATTGGTTTGGTGCAAACGATCAGTATTATGGTTTAAGTCCGGCCCTCAAAACTAAGGTAACACGTTTTACTGTTGCCTCGTTAAAAAACTTGTCGAATAACCCACTTCGGGAAAAAACCGGTTCAAGGGAAAAAGAGCATAACACGTGCTCTCAGACCTAATAGTCGCATTTTCCCTTCGCCAAGTACCTACATAAGTTAGTCCGTATAAAAAAATTTAAAAGGGAATTGAATTTTTGCCTTAGCAGTGGTACCGCTTTAAGTGTGCCACGTTCTAGTTATTTGGTAGTTGTACACCGTTTCCCAACTAAAGTTTATACAAGCCTTTGCTGGTTATTCCGGCAACTTTATACGGCCCTTCCCAATTGGGGCCCAGTTTCCCATCGTTTGGGTTCCTGGTGTGTAGCGCCTGAACACCAAGTCTCCGACTTGAAAATATCGCAGGTTGGCTCTTTGATTGTAGTATCTCCCTAGTCGCTGCTTCTGTGCGGCCAACCGAACCAGGTCGGCAACCCGCCTTTTATCCAATAATTCCAGGCTTGTGGTCATGGCCTCGTCATTGGACATTTTGATAGCATACTGGAATCTGAGGCTCGATTCCCCTACCTCGACTAGTATTAAGGCTTTCGCTCCATAAACTAGAGAGAATGGGGTTGCTCCAGTATTCGACTTTGAAGTTCTATGGTATGCCCACAAGACTTCGGGCGAGATTTCCTTCCATTTTCCCTTCAAATCGGTCAATCTCTTTTTCAAGTTTTGGATTATAGTTTTGTTTATCGATTTTGCTTGCCCATTCCCACTAGGGTGGTAGGGCGTTGATAATATCTTCTTGATTTTGTGGTCTTTAAAAAACTTACTTACCTTTCTGCCGACGAATATTTTTCATTGTCCAAACGATCTCGACTAGTATCCCAAATCAACATATTATGTTATCCCAGATGAAGTCGCTGACTTCTTTCTCCTGGACCTTATTGAACACCTGAGCCTCGACCTATTTGAAAAAATAATTGGTCAGGAGCAGTATGTATTGAACTTTACCGTCCGCCCATGGCAAGGGACCGACGATATCTATTCCCCATTTCATAAATGGTCATGGTGACAGGACCAGATGAAGCATCTATCCCGGTTGATGGATCTTCGGGGCATGTCTTTGACACTTGTTACATTTTCGTACGAAGTCTTTCGCATCCTTCTCCATTTCATTCCAGTATTAACCAGCTCTGATTAGCTTCTGAACTAGGGATTCTGCCCCCGAGTGGTTCCCACAAGTGCCCTCGTGGACCTCTCTCATAGCATATTTGGTCTCTCCCGGACCTAAGCACCTAGCTAGTGGGCCGAAGAAGGCTATTTTGAACAATTACCCTTCGACTAAGCTAAATTTGGCAGCTTGGTGCACAGGGCTTTCGATTCCTTGGGATCCGATGGCAAATTTCCTGTCTTCAGGTAGTCAATGTATTTGTTCCTCCAGTACCAAATCAAAATTGTCGAGTTTACATCGGTCTGACCTTCTTCTACCACCGATTTCATCAGCTCTACCACTTCCCCAAAGTCTAATTCATCGAAAATGATAGACGGCCCCAAGTTGGCCAATGCATCTGCCTCACTATTTTGATCCTGAGGTATGTGCTGCAGAGTCTATTTCATAAATTGGTGTAGGGTCACCTGAAACTTGTCCAAGTACCTCCGCATTTGTTCCTCTTTTACTTCGAACGTTCTGTTTACTTGATTTGCGACGAGGATGGAGTCATATTTGGCTTCGATGACTTCGGCCCCGAGGCTCTTATCCAGTTCTAGACCTGCAATCATAGCTTCATACTCATCTTCATTGTTAGTCAATTTCACATGTCTAATGGACTGCCTAATTACGTTACCTGCAGGTGGTTTTAAAATGATATCGAGTCTGAATCCTTTCGTGTTGGAGGAACCGTCCGTGAACAGGGTGCAGATCTCCGAGCTAGTCCCCGAAGTGAGTAGATATTACCTTTCGACCACGAGTATCAGGGCCAACATAAAGTGAGCCACAAGGTCTGCCAAAATCTAAGATTTGATGGTAGTCCGGAGTCTGTACTCGATATCTTACCCACTAATTTGTATGGCCCATTTGGCCAGCCATCCTGAGAGCTCGAGATCATGCATGATATTCCTCAGCGGGTAAGAGGTTACGACACATATGAGGTGGCATTGGAAGTACCATTTTAGCTTTCTAGAAGCGCTCAGTAAGGCGAGAGCTAATTTTTCTAGGTGAGGATACCTTTTTTCGGCATCACCTAAGGTTCTACTAACATAATAAATGGGTAATGTGTACCTTCTTCCTCCCAGACTAGGACACCACTTACCGCCACCTCGAAAACTGCCAAGTATAGATACAATTGTTCATCTGCCTTTAGAGTGTGCAACAAAGGGGGGATCGATAGATTTCGGAGTCCAAGAAAAATTATTATTCTTTTTCAGTAGTGAGAAGAACCGATGACTCTTATCCGACGATCTCAGATGAAGTGGCCCAACACGGCTATGATGTCGACTATGGTGATGTCTTCTATGGCCTTTATTTTGTTGGGGTTTATCTTTATTCCCCGATTAGATACCACGAATCCCAGAAATGTGCCCAATCCAACCCCAAATGCACACTTCTCAAGGTTTAGCTTCATGTTGTGCTTCCTTAATATGTAGAAGGTTTCCTACAAATGTTTCAAATGGTTCTCTGCTCGCAGGGACTTGGCCAACATATTGTTAATATAAACTTCTATTGATTTTCCTATTTGTTCCTAGAATATCCGGTTTACTAGGCGTTAGTTTGCGGCACCAACATTTTTTAATCCGAATGACATTACGTTATAGCAGTAGGTGCCGAACTTGGTTATGAAAGAAGTCTTTTCTTGATCGTCTGGGTCCATCCGAATTTTGTTGTACACGGAGTAGGCATCGAGAAAGCTGAGTATCTCGTGTCCGACAGTAGCGTCGATCATTCGATCGATGTTAGGTGAAGGAAAAGAATCCTTCGAATATGCCTTATTTTAGATCCTTATAATCTACACACATCCTCAGTTTATTTTCAATTTTAGGTACTACCACTATGTTAGCTAACCAATTCGGGTATTTAACTTCCTGGATGGAACCTATTTTCAAAATCTTGGATACCTTGTCCTTAATGAACACGTGTTTCATCTTGGACCATGGCNTACTAGATGTAGAAATCAATGTTTGTCACTTATATGGTGTTTTCTTGTTGAATCCTTCGAAATCCTTCTGAATCTTCTCCGTCCTCTTAAGTTGTGTTCTTTGGTGTCTATTTATATGTTTAGGGCGAACCCTAACCATGTGGGGGACTTCTATTTCAACTGGGAAACACTTAACTCGTCAAAACTCGGATTTGGCCGAAACTGGGAACCCCGGGCATTTGGGCTCTAACGCACCCCTAAGGCCAGGGCAGGCCTGGCGTTTGGGCCCTAACGCCCCCCTAACGCCAGGGGCTGCCTGGCCTTATGGGGTAAACTCCCCCCTAACGCCAGGTAAGGTCAGGCTTTAGGGGGCAAAACATATTTTCGACGTATTTGCATCCCTTTAGATCCGTTTCCATCTCCAATTCACCTACACATAAAA
>MDKJ01110062.1:0-31808 GCA_005239525.1 Nicotiana knightiana | reverse complement strand
TAATATTTACAGCAAAATAGTATAGAATTTGGGTGTGGTCAAAAATTAGTTGTTCACAATAATGGCTCAGTACGAACTTGTACTATTCTTGCAAACCTTGTTAGCTCTAACCACGTGCCCTTGGGAATTTTCCGCCTTTCCATGACGATCATCGATTTTCATATGGCCTCGAGGTATAATGTGATGAGTCCTTGATATGCTCTCTCGAAGGGGATACTTCAGAGTCGAGCCTCAGGCTGTGCTTCGAGCCCCTCGAAACCGGGCTTGGGATGTCATAGAGGCTCTAAAATCAGACTTCCCCGATTTTGGCCGTATACACCCTTATTCTACTACCAGGGCAATATTTCATCTCTTCAAATCACTCATAGTCTCTCCTATGAGCTTATTCTGGTTATATTGAGCTTTCTATAGCTTACGGAATTTATCAACCCTCTTGTTTTGATGGGATTAATCTCGAGGCGTTACTATTCTTGTCACCTTCTCACCAAACTTTTGTTATCCTTACTCCTGTCTACCTAAAACCTACTACCATACTTTAGCTTACGACCTACGCGTATCTATTTATACTACTCGCAACCTTCCTTTAACTTGCTAGCACCATAGATTTATGTGTCATTATGGAACCTCAAGTGAGACATCACATTGTCTCTAACTGTTCTTTGGTCTATTAACTAGACCTTTCGATACCTGGAAACGGTAGGGTGGAAGATATGCTACTAATGACACCAGTATCATTTTTGGATACTAAATCACAGCGCTTCTACCCCTCTATCTGAAGTATGGATTATTCACAACCTTCTGCACTTGAGGCTCTCGTACCTTCTTAACCTTTACCTTACTTATCTTTTAATCTCGCATGAGGCAAGAAAGAGGTTCTTACATGATGTGAAGTTCTACTACTGGGATGAGCCATACTTGTACAAACAATGTGCTGATCAGTTGATGAGGAGATGCATTCCAGACAAAGAGGTAGAATTAGTGTTGTATGATTGTCATGCTTCGCCTTATGGGGGCCATCATGGTGGCGATAGAACATTGGCGAAAGTACTACAATTTGGATTCTTTTGGCCAACTCTATTCAAAGACGCCCATGCATTTGTTAAAAAGTGTGACCAGTGTCAGAGGACAGGAACGATCACAAGGAGGCACGAGATGCCTTTGAATAATATCCTAGAGGTGGAGATTTTTGACGTGTGGGGAATAGATTTTATGGGAACATTCCCATCGTCTAGAGGAAATAAGTACATTTTGCTGGCAGTGACTATGTGTCAAAATGGGTAGAGGCGATTGCATTTCCAACAAATGACGCCATAGTTGTAGCTGCGTTTGTGAAGAAGAATATATTTTTGAGGTTTGGGACTCCACGTGCCTTGATTAGTGATGAAGGGACCCACTTTTGCAATCGATGTTTGAATAACATTCTAGCTAAATATGGGGTCTGTCATAGAGTTGCAACAACATATCACCCTCAAACAAGTGGACAAGCAGAGGTGTCAAACAGAGAAATAAAGCAAATATTAAAGAAGACGGTGAGTGTGAACAGGAAGGATTGGGCTGCAAAATTAGATGATGCCTTATGGGTATATCGAACATCTTACAAAATGCCAATTGGGGCGCCACTGTACAAGTTGGTCTATGGTAAGGCATGTCACTTGCTCGTTGAACTAGAACATAAAGCATATAGGGGCATCAAGAAGCTGAACATGGACCTTGAAGCCGCGGGAGAGAAAAGACTGTTGCAGTTGAATGAATTAGATGAGTTCAGGCTGCACTCGTACGAAAATGCTAAACTTTACAAAGAAAAAACCAAAAGATGGCATGACAAGCACATTAAGCCGCGTCAATTCGAGCCACGACAACAGGTATTATTATTAAATTCTAGATTGAGGTTGTTTCCTGGGAAGCCAAAATCGAGATGGTCAGGCCAGTTTGAGGTGGTACGAGTTACTCCTTATGGTGCACTTGAGTTGCGAGCTATACACGGTGAAAGAAAATTTTTGGTGAATGGGCATAGAGTCAAGCACTATTGGGGAGGAGCCATGAATCGTGAGAAACCCAAATTCGTACTCACTAATGAGTAAAGCGAGACTCTGCGTCGTGCCGCAACGTTAAATCAGGCGCTTGATGGGAGGCAACCCATTTTTTATTGCTTTCCTAGTTAACTTCTTGAATTTTATTAGAGTAGCTAGATTTTACATTTTCCTTTGTAGGAGTAGAAACTATAGATATAATGGTGTACGGCACATAATTGAGTAATTAAAAGGCTTGGGGAATTGGGAAGTATAAATTTAAAATAAATAAATAAATTTCGACGAACCAGCGCCCAGCGCTGCCTGGGGCACTAAAAACAGTATCTCAGGTAAAAAAAATCGTTTTTCCTTTTTTTTCTTTTTATAAACCATACCCGTTTAACCCAACCCAAATACCCACTCATACCAACATTATAACTCATCTCCTACCCAACTTACCCCATAACCCAAACATAAACAAAAAGTGCACCTCTCTTCTCTCTCTCTCTATCCGCGACCCCCCTCCTCCTTCCCCCTCTCAAAATAATTTTTTTTTTTCAAGTTTTCTCTTGTTTTCCTTCTCCAATCCACATGTATGTTCTTCTTCTTCTTCTTCTTCTTCTTCTTCTTCTTCTTCTTCTTCTTGTGTTTTAATTTGTAGATAACAAAGCATATCCCATCCCCCAAGAGCTCTAGTGTCCGCAAGCCGGACCAAATGGTAAACACAACCCTTTCTAATCATCTTCGAGGCCTTAAGGTAGGAAATAAACCTACCCTTCGGCACCACACCATTCCCTTTCCACTCAATAACTGACTCATTAGGAAACTCTAGTCTCATAATTCTGGTTCGGCAATCGAGTTTAGCAAAGCACGAGCAAAGCCAATCCATTCCCATGATAACATCAAAATCTACCATCCCTAGTTCGACAAGATCGGCCGTGGTATCTCGACCACACACCGTGACAAAACAACTCTAATAAACTCGCGCGGCCGTAATGCAATCACCAACCGGAGTCGACACAGAGAACGGCTCATGAAGCTGTTCGGGTTCTATCCCAAAACTTGAAGCAATAAATGGGGTAACATAGGACAAGGAGGACCCCGGATCAATAAGAGCATAACAATCAAGGGCTTGAATAGCCAGAATACCTGTAACAACATCTGGAGAAGCCTCCGCACTCTGGCGATCACTCAAAGCATAGAACCGGCTGGGTCCACCTCTACCACAAGCTCCACCTCTAACTGCACCACGCCCTGCTGGAGCTGGAGGACGTACTAAAGATGCGGCGACTGAAGAACCGGACGGCTCAGCAAAACCACTACCCATGCTCTGACTGGGCGCACGGCAATCCCGCTGAATATTACCTCTCACCCCACACCCGTAGCATACCAGGATATCCAGGTAACAAGGCTCGGTATAGAACCTCCCACACTTAGGGCACGGATCCCTCCTCTGCTGCTGGAACCTCCCTCCTGGACGACTGGACTGATGGGGTCTCCTACTATCTGATCCTAGTCCCGAGCGACTGCTATGCTGATAACGGTGATGGCAGTGCACTGGATGAGGACTGAGCATAAGACTGGAATGGCCTTGATGGTCCTCTCCCCACAACTGGTCTCCCTCCTCTAACTGAACTCCCCGAGTGGCCCGCTGACCGGGCCCTGCTGATACTCTCCCTCTCCGACCTTATCTACAATTTTCTAGCCTTCGTGGCCTGGGCGAATCCTACTATCTTACCATAATTCATGTTTGAGTGCAAGGCAGCTGTAGTAGCCTCATTCACAATCAAGGGACTGAGGCCCTGAACAAACCGTCGAACTCTGGGATCCATAGTCGATACCAACTGAGGAGCGCACTTGGACAACCTCATGAACTCTATATGGTACTCCCAGACACTCATATTACCCTGCTTGAGAACCTCAAACTCTGTGGCACGGGATTCCATAGTCTCGGCAGAAAAGAAATGATCCATGAAAGCATCAACGAACTTATCCCATCTCGCCGGAGGACTTCCCACCCCACGGGAATCCTCCCACATCTCAAACCAGGAATACGTTGCTCCCCTCAGCCTGTAAGATGCTAACTCAACCCCATCTGTATCTGTAGCCTTCATAACCCGAAGTGCCTTGTACATTTCATCTAGAAAGTCCTGCAGATCGGCCTCTGGACCAATACCTGAGAACTCTAGAGGAGCCAATCGCAGAAACTGGTTAACTATGGAACCGGCGGAATCTCCCTGTCCCCTAGAGGATACAGGGGCAGCATGAGATCTTTGGGCCTGAGTGGCCACTAACTGGTTCAACATATGAATAGCTTCCCTGAGGTCCCCATCGGAAGTACCGGGACCTGAAGCTGGAATCGAAGAAGGATTAGGAATATCAGTAGGAGCGGTTGTAGCACCCTCCACCGCAACAGGAATAGGAACACTCTGCTCTGGAACAGATAGGCCAGATGGATTCAAGGTCGGGGATTCGCTCTCACCCGCACCATCGGGTACAGAATTTACGGCCACACTTGGGGCGGCACTGGCCTCTAGGCTGAATCGATCTCTCTTCTTTGGTGCCATCACTGAAAATTTTGGAACAGAGCACGACTTAGACAAGAATATTCTCACTTTCCACTTCACCGCACGATATAGAACAGCAATGAAAAGGGTGTTTCCTAAATGTCCATGTAGCCCTCTAATTATAGATGTTGTCGACAACACACCGATAAGAAGGCTCTACTAGACACGGCTCCGAGACATCCTAGGAAACTTTTAAAACCTTAGGCTCTGATACCATGTTTTTCACGCCCCAAAATCGAGGGACGCGACCGGCACTCAACCGGGTGACCCCAGTCAAGCGAACCTGATTTGCCTTCCTATCCAACGCGTTTTCCCGTGTTTATATCATCCATTATTTATGTGAAACAATGAGATAAGCTTAAAAGTGTGTGATTACCACAATAAATCCAATTTTTTTCCTCATTTTACATTATTATCCTAGATTTCCCAAAACATACAATTCATGTACACGGTGTTACCATAATCGTTCAACTCATTTACATCATTTCACAATACCCTTTTTCATTACTTTCCACGCACGGCTTTTAGCCATTATATACATTCCCACACTTGGGCACATCAACCATCTTTCATTCATTACACATTCTTCCATATCGATACCCTTTAGCATTTACGAACTTTGTACATAATGAAATAGGCACATCAAAACACTTTTCACATCCTCATATAGCACGGTAGCATGACAGTCAACTAGGACAATCAGAGAATAGAATCTTACGTCTCAACACATTTGAACAATCAATTCACATATTTTCAAACAAGGTACACATACCGTATGTTCGGACCCAACAAAAGGATTCTACAAAGGTTAAAGATAGCCATACATAATCGGGATTTTTCCTTAATTTCTATCTCAAATCACCGGAGCTTCTAGCACCTTCAATCTAATTCACAATGCGGTACATTTATACTTAGAATTAAGAATCGTGAACATATCTTGAACTTATTTGAGCTTTCTATCAAACACTAGGTGTCCTTTTAGATTAAATAACCCCTTTTTAGTGAAAGGTTACTCCAACCTATTTTCCTTTACTAGATTATGATAAATTGGGTACATGCATGCAAGATTCTTAACCCCACCTTTATTAACTATCCTACCCATGTTTCATTCTAACAAAAATCTGAAAATTTAGGGTTAATGGCGTAGAAGCTTACCTCTTAGAGTGAAAAAATTTGTGTTCTACTTGATTAGTTCCAAGCTTGAGTGATGAAGGAAGAGCAATTTGATTAAGTAAGGACTTTCTCTCTCTAGAACCCCCTCTTTCCTCTCTCTAATATCTCAAAAAAATGGTTAAAAATGAAGGGGAGGGGTATTTTAATGAACTGGGGTCGGGTTTTAAAATTAGAAAAACAGGAGCCCGACACAGGAATGCGGTCAGGAATGCGATCGCATTCCTGACATGCGGTCCGCAGATCCGACCGCATAATGGCCCTCAAGATGGGCCAGAATCCAAAACACACTGCCCAGGTATGCGACCATTGTGCGGTCCGCATACACGTTATGCGATCGCATAATGCGTCGCATAACTTCCCTCCCAAAATCAAAGGCAACAATTCGACAGCTTATGCGGTACACAGAACTGGAATGCGATCGCATATTGGACCGCATAGTTGACCTCAAATGGGGCAGTGATCTGCCCAGGTATGCGGCCATTATACAGTCCACATACATGCTGTGCGATCGCATAGTGCGTCATATAACACCCACTTTCTGGAAAATTTTACTCTTTAAGTCTCGGGGTACTTTTTACTCAAGTTAGGTCTGTTTTAAAAAATTTCCACAATAACAACAACTCGAGGACTCATTCGGGCATTATTTTAAAACAATAAAATTTTACGGGTCTTTACAAAGGTTTATCCCTGGAAGATCACAGCGGTGAAGGATTGGCCTAGACCAACGGCCCCAACAGAGATTTGCAGTTTCTTGGATCTAGCCGGGTATTATCGGAGGTTTGTGGAGGGGTTCTCTACTCTCGCCTCCCCATTGACTAAATTGACGCATAAGGCAACTAAGTTCCAATAGTCTGACGTTTGTGAGAAGAGCTTTCAGGAATTGAAATCAAGATTGACTTCAGCACCGGTGTTAACTTTTCCAGAAGGCACAGAGGGATTTGTGGTTTATTGCGATGCTTCAAGGGTTGGTTTGGGATGTGTGTTGATGCAACACGGGAAGGTTATAGCCTATGCTTCCAGGCAACTCAAGAATCACGAGAAGAATTATCCGACGCATGATTTAGAACTCTCGGCAGTTGTGTTTGCATTAAAAATCTGGCGGCATTATTTGTATGGGGTCCATGTGGACGTGTTCTCAGACCACAAGAGTATCCAATATTTGCTCAGGCAAAAGGAGTTGAATTTAAGGCAGCAGCGATGGTTAGAATTTCTTAAGGGATTATGATATGAACATTTTGTACCATCCAGGGAAAGCAAATGTAGTGGCCGAAGCTATCAGTCGAAAGTCTGTGGGTAGTCTGGCTCATTTGGAGGAAGATCAGAGGTCGTTAGCTCGGGAGGTTTGTCAATTGGCTAGTCTGGGGGTCTGTCTCTCAACCTCAGACGAGGGGAAAGTCATGGTGCATAATGGGGCAGAATCATCATTTGTAGTGGAATTCAAGGAGAGGTAGTTTATTGATCCAGCACTGGTGCAGTTGAAGGAGGCAGTTTTGAATAACAAGATTTCGGCATTTTCACTCAGGAGCGATGATGGTGTTTTGGGTGCCAGGGAAGGTTATGTGTTCCTGATGTGGATAATCTTCGGGAGAGGGTGATGGCGGAAGCTCACAATTCCAGGTATTCTGTGCACCCAGGTTCTACGAAAATGTATCGAGATCTCCGGTAAGTTTATTGGTGGAGTGGTATGAAAAGAGGTGTGGCAGACTTTGTATCTAAATGTCCGAATTGTCAGCAGGGGAAGGCCGAGCATCAGAGGCCTGGTGGGCTAACTCATCTTATGGAAATTCCAATATGGAAATGGGAAATGATCAACATTGATTTGGTGGTAGGGTTACCTCGCACTCAGCGCAAGTTCGACTCGATTTGGGTGATAGTGGATCGACTCACGAAATCAGCTCACTTCTTGCCGGTCAAGTCCACTGATACTTCAGAACAGTATGCTCAGTTGTATATCAAGGAAGTAATCAGGCTTCATGGTACTCCATTTTCTATTATCTCAGACCGAGGAGCCCAGTGCACGACTAATTTTTGGAGGAAATTTCAGCAAGGTTTGGGTACTCAGGTAAATCTCAGCACAGCTTTCCATCCAAAAACTAATGGTCAGGTAGAGCAGACTATTCAGATGCTTGAAGATATGTTATGGGCTTGTTTGTTGGACTTCAAGGGTAGTTGGGATGATCATTTACCGCTTATCGAATTTGCTTACAATAACAGCTTTCACGCTAGTATTCAGATGGCCCCATTTGAGGCATTGTACGGAAGGAGGTGCAGATCTCCGATTGGGTGGTTCGAGGTTGGTAAAGTAGAATTTTTAGGGCTAGACTTGTGCACCAGGCATTGGAAAAAGTCAGAGTCATTCGGGAGAGGATGAAAACCGCTCAGAGCCGTCAAAATCTTATGCGGACATTCGTCGAAGAGAATTGGAATTCCAAGTAGGTGATTGGGTATTCTTGAAGTTATCTCCCATGAAGGGAGTGATGCGGTTTGGGAAGAAAGGTAAATTGAGCCCGAGGTATGTCAGGCCATATCGGATCGCTCAAAAGATAGGACAAGTGGCTTATAGGTTGAAATTACCCCCTGAATTGTCATTAGTGCACCCGGTGTTCCGCGTGTCCATGTTGAAGAAAGTGATTGGAGATCCATTAGCCATCGTGCCAGTTGAGACTATTGAGGTTAATGAAGAATTATCGTATGAAGAGGTTCCGGTTGCTATTCTTGATAGGCAGGTCCGTAGATTGAGGAACAAAGAAATTGCTTCAGTTAAAGTATAGTGGCGAGGTCAGCGCATTGAGGAAGCCACGTGGGAAGCGGAAAATGAGATGAAAGAAAAATATCCCCATTTGTTTGAATAAGTCTAGTAGTGTTCGTCAGAACAGTCATCTCTAAGCAAATTGTACTTTATGATTCGGTTTTGTGCAAAAGCACCCCATCTTCCCCTAATTTCTTTATTGTTGTAATTTCCCAATGTGTGCTAAAACTGAACCCGCAGTTCTATTTGGGTAGTGTGCAACCCTTGAGGTAAATGAAAGTTTTGTGGAACTTATGTGTTAGGCAAGCGATTAATGGTAGAGTAGGTTGGTAATGATTAATTGGAATGAACATAGTATATTGAGGTGATTAGGTTGTATGGGACTCATTAAAACAACCAAGTTATGTGCAAAAATGTGAATCATGTTCAAATTTGTGGTATAAGAAGAGAGAACTATGTGTAGTTGACAAAATGATTGAACATTTGCAAATTGTTGAGATAACAACGTCATATGTGAGTTATTGGGTGATTAAAACTGTGTAATGGTGCTTGGAAATGTGTTTCGGGGGCTCTCTGGCAGGTAGATAGGTCTAATTACAAAGGGAACTCTGGCAAAAATTTTCTGAAACATTGGAGTTAGTGAAAATCTGGAATTTTGCATATCATGCTTTCAAAACTAAATGATTTCCAAAATGCTCATTCGAGGACGAATGATATTTAAGGGGGGGAGGATGTAAAGACCCGTAAAATTTTCTTGTTTAAAAATAATGCCCAAGTGAGTCCCCGAGTTGTTGCTATTGTGGAAATTTTTAAAACAGACCTAAATTGAGTAAAGAGTACCCCGAGACTTAAAGAATAAAACTGTCCAGAAAGTAGGTGTTATGCAACGAACTATGCGATCGCATAACGTATGTGCGGACCGCATAATGGTCGCATACACGGGCAGTGTGTTTTGGATTTTGGCCCATCTTAAAGGCCATTATGCGGTCAGATCTTCGGACCGCATGTCAGGAATGCGATTCCTGACCGATCGTATTCCTGACCACATTCCTGTGTCGAGCTCCTGTTTTTCTAATTTTAAAACCCGACCCCAGTTCATTAAAATACCCATCCCCTTCATTTTTAACCATTTTTTTGCGATATTAGAGAGAGGAAAGAGTGGGTTCTAGAGAGATAAATCCCCAACTTCATCAAATTGGTCTTCCTTCATCGCTCAAGCTTGGAACTAATCAAGTAGAACACAAATTTCTTCACTCAAAGGGGTAAGCTTCTACCTCATTAAATTTCCAGATTTTTGCTAAAATGAAACATAGGTAGGATAGTTCATAAAGATGGGGTTAAGAATCTTGCATGCATGTACCCAATTTATCTTAATCTAGTAAAGGAAAGTAGGTTGGAGTAACCTTTCACTAAAAATGGGTTATTTATCTAAGGGAACACCTAGTGTTTGATAGAAAGCTCAAATGAGTTCAATACATGTTCATGATTCCTAATTCTAAGTTTAGATGTGCCGCATTGTGAATTAGTTTGAAGGTGCTAGAAGGTCTGGTGATTTGAGATAGAAATTAAGGAAAAATTCCGATTCGAGGTATGTATGGCTAATTTTAACCTTTGTAGAATCCTTTTGTTGGTTCTGAACATACGATCTGTGTACCTTGTTTGAAAATATGTGAATTGATTGTTCAAATGTGTTGAGACATAAGATTCTATTCTCTGATTTTCCTAGTTGACTGTCATGCTACCGTGCTATATGAGGATGTGAAAAGTGTTTTGATGTGCCTATTTCATTATGTACTAAGCTCGTAAATGCTAAAGGGTATCGATGTGAAAGAATGTGTAATGAATGAAAGATGGTTGATGTGCCCAAGTGTGGGAATGTATATAATGGCTAAAAGCCGTGCGTGGAAAGTAATGAAAAAGGGTATTGTGAAATGATGTAAATGAGTTGAACGATTATGGCAACACCGTGTCCATGAATTACTACTTGATGAGAGTTATGGTGTCTTGGGCCCAAATAAATAAATTTGTTGATATGAACTTGTGATTCCTTGAAATGATGATTCTTGTGGTGTAATTGTTTGTGGTTGCTGTTATGAAATATGATTGTCAGGTGGGATCGGGTTGCGCGCTGCAACACGAAGTAATAAGGTTGATGGGTTGTGGTGATAAGGGTGACCGAGGTAATAAGGGTGGCCGAGGTAATAAGGATGAAATGTGATCATTATCACTACTGAAAATGAAAATCTATGAGCTCTTGAATATGATGATGTGGAAAGGGAAAAAGGAGAGATTGTGAAACTTGTTTGATTTTGGTTGTTTCCTTCCACGTGCATTGATTAATTGGTTCTATTACTGTTTCTTACTTGTGTATTGCTTGACTGTACTTGGGATAAAGTTTGTTTATACATACTAGTACTATTCCACAGTACTAACGTCCATTTTGTCGGGGGCACTACATATTTTATATGGATGTAGGTGGGTCCATAGCAAGTAGCTCAGCTCGCCGTTAGTGGTGCTTTCTCCTCATCCTTTTTCAGCTGTACTAGTGAGCCCCACTTCCTCTCGGGGCCATGTGTAGTTCATGTCATCTCCTTTTTGAGTATATTATGTATTGTAAGGTATAGCCGGGGCCTTGTTGCCGCCAAGTATTGTATAAAATCTTAGAGGCTCTGTAGACACTATGTGGGTGTATATATATATTTTGGGCAGTGATCGTATTTTCTCGTAATCGTCATCCGTATTGGGAAGTGTTGTATCTATTATGTATGTTTTGGGAAATCTAGCATATTGATGTAAAATGAGAAAAAGTTAGATTTATTGTGGTAATCACGCACTTTTAACCTTATCTCACTGTTTCACCTAAATAATGTATGTTATAAACACGGGGAAACGCGTTGGGTAGGAAAGGCAAATCAGGTTCGCTTGACTGGGGTCACCCGGTTGAGTGTCGGTCGCGTCCCTCGATTTTGGGGCGTGACATTTCTTTTCCCTTTTGAACTTGTTCTCTTCTGATGATGCAACCGTTGAGTGGTACCCTGGTACAGTCAAAGACCTCCCGAGCTGGGTACGACAATTAGATTCCATCTCCCCATATGCTAAGTGCGTTTGGCGCGACTTGGACAAAACCCGATGGGAGGATAAAAATCATGCTAAGTTTCTGTTACATCTCGCGTTTTCGAACGTTAAGAGTTTCGTCTTCAATTAATCGACGTAGACTCGGGGATAAGATTATCTTGAGGTTAACGTATTTACGCTATTTATAACAAACGAGAATTAAGTGTCATGAAGGATAAAGGGCACACGAATTAAAGAAAATGAGTTTCGTTGAAAGTGGCAAATTTGGGATAAAATACGGTAGAGTGATAATACCCGATAATTATGGACTAGTACCATACAAGGTACCATATGGCCGTGATAAAATGATGTATAAAATATATTAAAAATGAGTAGTATTTTTAGGTAAATTAAGATAATTCATAATTATATGGGTAATTGGTTAATTACCAGATAACGGGACATTACTCAGTTAACTAATAAGCGGGTAGAAATTAATAAATTACATACCTAACACGTGGCAAGAAGCCACTAATCTAGAAAGGACTAAGTAGTCATTTATGCCTAGGTGGCTACCTAAGCTTGTATAGGAATTTAATGATTGATAAAACAAGACTTATAAAAAGTCTTGTTACATTTTCATACTAGACATAAAGAGAACAAAAAACGTTAATCCTTTCTTGGTTTGATGTTCCAAAAAGCTTCAAGGATCTATTGCATTTTTCTTAGTCCGAAGTCTTTAAGGATAAGAAACTCAATTTGTTCCAAAAAGCTTCAAAGAAGCAGAAGAAAATTTCATTCAAGAATTTCAAAAAAAACAGATGTTAATTTCATTCAAATTTCAAAAAGCAGAGGCTTAATCCGAGTTTTGGAGTTCTAAGTTCAATCCACGAAGGTTTCCAACGGAATATTATACGGAGTTTTCCCTAATCCAGGTATGTTAAGGCCATCCCTTCTTTCTTTTGGCATGGTCCAAATTATACAGAAGAAACGAGGAAACACACAGTTTTCATAAATTACTCTATTCATAGAAATACTAGGGGTATCTATATTCTTGATTCCCGATGTGAATTATTATTATCTTCTGTTCATGGGTCAGAATAATATGCAGTTGAAAAACTTTATCCGGAAGGAATATTGAGATTATTTCGTATTTTTCATGCAATTCACTCATTTATACATGTGCATTGACACATGACCATATGGCATTATATACGCGTATTTATGTAAATATATGTATATGGGATGTGGAAAAAGTTTACGTCGTTATATACGCACCACCACCTGATCAGTTGGTATATGTTGATGTTGTTTCCCACAGTGGCCGAGATGATATGATGGGATGCCCTCAGTGGCTTGATGATGTTATGTACACCTATACTCATGCATGCCACAACATTTATATACACGTGCTTTACATTATAAATGTGTTAGAGTTTACAAAGTTTTTCAGGTTTACAGATGGATTTCCTTATTCCATGTTTCATCTATGTCTCTTACATACAGATTTCTATGCCTTATATACTTAGTACGTTTTTCGTACTGACGCCCCATTTCACGGGGCCTGCGTTTCATGCCCGCAGGTTTAGGTAGGCAAGCTGACGGTCCACCTTCTTAGGATCCTTGATCAGCGAGAGTTGGCGTGCTCCACTTGATCTGGTGCTGCTTTTGATTTTGGTACTATATGCTTGTATATATTTGGGTATAACATGGCTCAGTCCCGTCTTTGTACAGTTATATTTCTATTAGAGGTCATTGGACATTTATGTATAGTTGGATAGTATGTGGCCTTGCCGGCTTTGAGTTTTTGAGATATATAGTTGTCTATGGCAGCCTTGATGTTGCACGTATATGTATATATGCCTTTTGGGAAGGTTTCCTTCATGTATATTATTCTCGTAATTCAGTAGATGTTATTTAGGTTTATACCCTAGACGCATGAAGGGTGTTTGACAAGTAGGACTCGGCACCCGTCCCGACTCATCGGTTTGGGTCGTGACAAAAGTTGTATCAGAGCAGTTCTTTCCTAGGGTAGTCTACAGACCGTGTTTAGTAGAGTCTTATTTATGGGTGTGTTGTGCACCACAATTATAAACAGAAGGCCACACGACATATAGAATGATATCCTCTCTTTTTGTCTTAGATCGTGCGATATAAGAATGCATGTTCCTAACGATATGCTATATTTTCAGCAATGCCTCCAAAGACTACAACAGCCCAGAAAGGTAAGTCTGTGGCTGGTGAGACTATTAGTCGAGCGCCACGAGTTACCAGGGCTCAGGGAGAGTCTCATACTTAGATTCCATCTCAGACTTCACATACCCTGCCTTTTTCAGAAGAGTTTCGAGGGGCACCAGCTCTAGCGCCCGCCCTTGTACATCCAACTCCTTAGCCGGATGCACCGGGTCATGAGATGAGAGATGCTATTCACCTATTAAGTCGGTTAGTAGCCATGCAGGCTCGGCGTCAGGAAGTAGGTATCGGTCATGCAGATAGGTCTGTCAGTGCGAGGGTTCGTGACTTCATTAATTTAGACCCTCTGGTATTCACGGGGGCAGATCCAAACGAGGACCATCAGGTATTTATTTATAGAATGCAGAGGACGTTAAGGGTAATGAAGGCCACTACGACTGAGTCAGTTGAGCTAGCTTCCCGTAGACTCCGAGATGTTGTTAATTGGTACGAGTTTACATAAGCTTTTCTTCGTCGTTATCTGCCACCAGGGCTTAGACGGGCCAGAGTTGATAGGTTCTTGACCCTTCGGTAAGGTAACATGAGTGTTCGGGAGTACAGTCTTCGGTTTGATTCGTTGGCTAGGTATGCACCCACTATTGTGTCTAAAATGGAGGATCAGGTTCATTGTTTCGTGGTAGGATTAGTGCTTCACTTGCTTAATGATTGTATGTCTTGGAAAGATGGAGTTTTTGCCGGGATGATATCCCTCGTGGCAACAATAATGAACCGCTCCATCCATCCACGGTCTTTGTCGTCATCCATGTTGGTAAGTAAACCAGGATTGACATGTTTGCTAAAATTTATTACTCCCCCACATAAAATCTTGGGGTATTAGAGATTCATCGTGCGAGCCAAGGTGAGCTCTTCATTCGCCTCCTACACAGCCGCTGTAGACATGCTACCGTTCGCCACACCGAAGGGCCTACCTGTGCCAAACAAATCTGGTATTTGTAGCACAGCTCCAAAATCATCGGGTCGATTCCCCTACTTAAAGAAAATGCACCCAAAATAAATAGGTATGTACAAACGTACATAAATACCTTCTTAGGGAAGCTTACTCGCTCCACTAGTTCGGGAGCGGTGATTTTCAGGCGGCTAAAATCGTCGTCATGATTACCTCGAGAACTGGAAAAAATATTGCTAAATCATGGAGTGATGTGTGTTTGGGATACTAAATATGGAGAGACGTACGGCTAATCAATTGTTAAAAAATTTTCAGAAGGGATCAGAAAATTTCCCGCCAGGAAAGGAATCTTCACCAACTTCCCAAATGACATAAATACGTGCCACCAAAAATAAGGGGGACTATATATACATGGTAAAATCTGTTCATTTTTAATATTTGAATAATAGAGCGACACGTGGAATCAGAGACAGATAGAAAACGAAGCAAAAGGAAAACAAGACTTAGGACAACAGCTTCGGTTGGCATTAGGCAAACCCGAAGGGAACAGTGATAACGAGGACAAATGAATGTTTATCACCCGATGACATTCAATGAATAATTTCTTCAGTATTAAATACACAATTTGTTATAGATATTTTTGGCATTCATGGCCTACCATTGTATATTCATCAATGGACCCCATAATTTCATTTAAGAGGGGCTTGATCCGAGAACCTTGTTCCCTAGGTGTAGCTTTAAATAGTGACTTCCACAACCGTTGTAAGACATGAAAATTCTGATAAACTTATGCTACACATTATTCTAAGCTCTATAATATTTTATTTTCAGTCTGTTGATATTTTTGTTGTTGTCTTCGTAAGCCTTGCTCCGGAATAAGCAGTTTTCTGTCTTATATCGATTTCAATGCTAAGTCTTACATTTTATTTAATATATTTATCATTTTGGGATTAAGTTGGTTCTCTTGTCTATTAACCACGTTATAAATTCAAATATTCTATTTTATGAGTAACTATTTATCGTTTGGACAAGAAACAAGATAAAAATAAAAAGACTTTATTTTATTCCTTATATCTTCAAAAGTACACAAGCATTTGTTTTGCTGAAAATGTAAATACTGTTAATTGTGGATAATTTGTACTGCTTGTTTCTATGGGGCTGGCTGTACAGTCCCTGGCCCCGATGAGACATTTTTGTTCCCGGATTTAGTGGCAATTAGGTTGTCGTATTCTCATATCATTTCCCCCAGTGTTTGAATGCGAAGAATGTGATTTAGAACAATGGAATTCTTTCTCCTTTGAGAATTTCACTAGTAAATAGTTGGATAATCTTTTGTCTAATAGCAAGCTTTTTCTCCCGTAAGAAGTTTTGCGGTCGAGCTAAATATTATCTAACTACCACCCAATGGATTGTAGGAAAGTAGTACTCGTGATCGGTCGAATAGACTTTGGTCCTATAGCAAGCTTGTTTCCCATTAGGAACTTTGCAATCGAGGCAAACACTATTAAGCCATCCCGCAGTGGTTTGTAATTTCCATGTCTTTTCATTTAAAGGTCTTATGGCTGCTGATGGCGTTTCTTCATGGTATGCTTTTCGTTGATGCCTCATTAAAAAGCTTGCCAGAAAAACCAATTGGGACAAAAATTAGTCGAAGAGAAAAGGAGTGCGGCACATACTTCAAGTATAAGCGGTGCTCAGCAGCAATAATACCTTTTGAGGTGTGCCACATTCCAATTGCTTGGAAATTTTACTCCATTTTGGTTTTCCATTTCATATGATCCTTTTCCGGTGACAACTGAAATCCAGTAGGGGCCTTCCCACGTCAGACCCAGCTTCCATGCGTTGATCTCTTGAGTATTTTGAGTCTTTTTTTTTAAAACCAAGTCTCCCACTTTGAAATAACGGAGATTGGTTCTTTGATTATATTATCTTTCCATCCTTTATTTTTGGGCCACCATCCTTATGTGTGCTAAGTCACTGCGTTTGTCAAGTAGCTCTAATTTGACTATCAACGCTTCGTTGTTTGTTTCTTCATCCGCTCAGAAGTATCTCATGGTAGGTTCCCCCACGTCCACCAGGATCATTGCTTCTGCTCCATTTACAAGAGAGAAAGGTCTCTCTCCCGTTCTCCACTTGGTCGTTGTCCGGTATGCCCATAGAACTCCCAGAAACTATTCAGGCTATTTACCTCGCTGAGAGACGGTGGAAACGGACCGAATATATCTATCTCCCATTTCATGAATGGCCATGGTGATAATAACGAGTGCAATAGATCTGTCAGTTGGTGTACTAACGGCGCGTGACATTGACACTTGTCGCATTTCTAAATGAATACCTTAGCATCTTGTTCCATCTGAGGTCAGTAGTATCCTGACTTAACTAACTTTAACATTAACAAGTTTGCACATAAGTGATTTCTAGAGACTCCTTCGTGAAATTCGCTCATGACGTAATTAGCCTCGGAGGACCTTAAGCATCATGCCAACGGGCCTTGGAGCGACTTTCTATACAACTAGCCACCCTAGAAGTTGTAGTGAGCTGCTTTGGCATGGAGTTCCTGGGATGCCTTCGGATTATTAGGAAATTTTCCATGCTCAAGGCAATCGATGATTTCAGTTCTCCATTCCTAGATCAAGTTGGTTGCATTAACTTCATAATAACTGTCCATATCAAATACCCAATGTATAAGTTGTACGACCATACCAGAATCAGATCCCTTCATTTCCGTGGACGAGCCCAAATTGGCAATGGCATATACTTTTATGTTTTCTTCTCTCGGGATATGGGTGATTGACCACTCCCAGAATAGTTGCATGCGTTCCACTTTTGTGTGGAAGATCCCATATTCCCGACTTACCGCTTGTGGGAATCGCATTTGATTTCATTGACCTCGGAATCTAGTCCACAGGCCAGTTCAAGCCCTTCAATTAAAGCCTTATACTCGACTTCATTATTATTCAAGGGAGATGTTTTTATGTCCTTCCTAAGGTTTACTCCTGAGGGAATAATTAATACTACCCCGAGCCTGGATCCTTTCGCATTGGAAGCTCCGTCAATGAACAAGGTCCAATCTCCTGATATCATTTTTGAAACCATCACCACTTTTTTGGTGGCCAAAAGCAGCAGCCCGAGACTAAAATCGGCCATAAAGTCGGCCAAAGCTTGTGATTTTATGGCAATTTAGGTTCTTCAAAGATATTCCGCAGGGGGAAAGTGGTCAACATGGCTATCGGGTGGCATTGAAAATACGGCCCAAGTTAACGAGAGCTAAGGAAATTTTTTGAGGTGCGTGGTAATGAGTTTTCTCCCCCATTAAAATTTTGCTGACATAATAGATAGGAGATTGCGTATTGTCTTCTCGAACTAGAATGACACTTACTGCTACCTCCGAGACCGCTAAGTAAATTAGCAACTATTCGACTTCCTCTGATTTTGATAGTAATGAAAGGATTGATAAATACCATTTCATGTCTTTTAAGGCTTGCTGGCATTCCGGTGTCCATTCGAAATTGTTCTTCTTCTTTAGAAGTGAGAAGAAGTTATAGCATTTTCCCGAAGACCGGTAAATGAGTCTCCTTATAGCGTCTAATTTTCCAATTAACCGTTGGACTTCTTTCACATGTGACAGCTGGTTGGGAATGTCCTCGATGACTTTAATGTTATCGAGATTGACTTTGATCCCCCTTTGGACACCAGGAAACACCAAAATTTTTTGGAGATAACTCCGATTGCACACTTTATGGGGTTAGGATTCATGTGCTTCTCTTCGATGTCAAAAGTTTCTTGGAGGTTCTTCATATGGTCACATGCATTCAAGGACTTAACCAACATATCATCTATTTAAACATCCATTATTTTCCCTATTTGCTATTCGAACATTTCTTCACGAGCCTCTGATAAGTGGCTCCTGCATTCTTAAGCCCGAAAGGCAACACATTGTATCAATATTTGGTAATGGGAACCAGTCTTTTGGGCACGCCTTATGAAGATTGATATAATTTACACACATGCGAAATTTATTATTCTTTTTTGGAACTACTATAACGTTAGCTAGCCAGCCGGGATTTTTTACCTCCCGGATCGAAACGATGTCTAGCAATCGTGTTACCTATTCTTTGACAAACATATTTCTAACCTCGGTAATTGGGCGCTTCTTTTGTCTTACCAGAGAGATGTCGGGATCCAGGATTATGCACGGCCACCTCTAGCGGAATACCTGTCATTCCGCATGCGACCATGCAAAAGAAACAACATTAATTTTTACGAAATTCTATAATTCCTGACTTGAGCTCGGGGTTTTAACCTGTTCCGAAGTAGAACTTCCTCTCTATGAACTTCTCAAACAAAGCGGCTTGTTCTCATTCTTCCGTTGTGGACTTTGTTGCATCCTTTTCTTCCGGTACCTAAAAAATACCTTGATACCTGATAGGATTCTGACGGCTTCTCCTTTTTGTTGATTTCATTTGGTTTGGGGGGGTGCGTCGGTTCTTGTAATTTCTATGCCGCATGTTCCTTCCATTTTCTGCTGGAAATCGAGATCACATTTATTTCCCTTGCAGCCGGTTGATCCCTCTTATTTGTTTAATTCCCTGTGGAGTTGGGAATTTCAGAAGTTGATGGTATGTTGATGGCACAGCCTTCATCTCATGTAGCCACGGTCATCAAAGAATAATTTTGTAGCCCCTGTCGCCGTTTACAACTTCAAACAAGGTAGTCTTCATGACCTCTTCGGCATTTGTGGGGAGCAGGATCTCCCCTCGGGTTGCCACACTTTCTAAGTTAAACCTGACGAGGAGCTTTGTGACCGGAATGATGCTTTCATTTAGCTTGGCTAGTTCCAACACTATCCATTCAGCTTGGCTTGTTCCAACACTATCCATTGAATTTAGGTCACGATTAAAAGTAAAGAATGTAAACTTGATGTACTACATGTTGAAAGACTACTAAAGCTACTATAGCACCATTAGTCAATGCCCAAGCTCAACTCGCTCCATGGGGACATGAGTATAGTGAATCAAGCTCAACCCTCTACTAAATATGTGATGATGCATGATGAATAGGTAGAAAAGATCACAAGAAGCATATAATCTGTTGAAAATACCATAAAAATACATACATATACTAGTACTATGACGGTATAAGATAAAAGCTTCGAAACAAGTTAACAAATAACATGTTTGCCCACACACAGGAACAAAGAAGTTTAAAACCAACGTATCATGCTTTTAAGAAAAAGTAAGCATACTAAGGATAAAACTATCACTTGCCTCAAATATGGAAAAATTTTACACCAAATCCTCTATTGAATTCTCAAACCTTGCTCGAACAATCTATAATGGCATCAACTTATTCACAATCATGAACAAATTAGTCTAGAAGAGTTACTCACAAAATTTTAGAAAGCGTAAAACCTAAAGTAAACATTTGATAAATGCAGCTACCCATTTTGGTCAACTTGGTCAAAACCTGGAAGAAAGTTCATGACCTATTCCCCCATAAGCAAAGAGTATACAGCCGAAATCGGAGGAGTCTGATTTCGTGGTCTCTGTTGCGGTGAGCCCGAGCTCGAATAATTTGAAGTAAAGTTCCAATCAATCAATGAACATATACTCGAGAAGGCACATCGAGGACCCGTTAGAACCTACCTTGAGGCAACACCAAATCGATGATAGTCAAGGAAAAGCGGGAAATTCCTAAGGACATGTGGTTAGGACGGATAGGATTTGTAAGATATAGTACAATTCCATACTAAACCGTTATACAACTATACCAATAGTATTCTTTGTCATAATTATAATTGTACCATATTAGGGTTTTCCCCTCAGATATAAAAAGGACCCCAATCATTTGTGAGGAGGAACTTTTACTGCAATAGAACATTCCACTCATCTTTTATCGTTTAACATGCTCAACATTTTTTCTCAGCTTTACTGTTCTTCATTCATTGTTCTTCATTTATTGTTCTTAATCAACTGCTACCGACCGACCTCGAGACCCTTGAGACTATCGAACTCGAGGCCCCCAGTTATGTGACAACATTGATTTGGCTATCACATTCTTCTTACATACACTTATTCTTTCTTGATTATTGACTAGTATTAGAGTAAATCACATATGTTTAGAACCATAAATCAAACATAATTGTTAATACCGTTTTCGAGGTAAACAGTTTGGCGCCCACCGTGGGCTAAAGATTATAGTGATTATTTTGGTGCTAGTTTTCTGATAACACTAGTTATTCATCACATTTTTCTTGTCCGAAGATTCTTTGATTTAAGGTAAAAATATGTCTAACTCAGCAAAGGCACTTGTAAACAACGGTCTTGGTTTCCATGGAGAAAACAGTGCAATGGCTCTAATGGCCGGCATGTCACCGCTAAACCCTGGGTAGCATCAGCACTAAAGCCTGTTGATGTAGGTTCACATAGTGCTTTGCACGTCGATTTGGGGTACTGATATTGACAGAAGTGTACGCGGAGGGAACGAACCTGACGTAGAAGGGACACAAGCTCGAGAAGAAAGAGAAGTGAGTCTACAATTAATCTTTGAAATGTTGCAAGCACAACAGGTTGCTATCGCCCAATTGCAGAGTCAACAAAAGACTCCGAGTACATTAGGACGGGAAATAGCTCCCCGAGTTGAGCAAACGCCAGAAAGATCGAGCAATAATGAGTCAATAACCGACCCCACCATCATGAGGATGCTCAAAGAACTCACTAAAAGGGTCAGTTCGGGAGAAAAACAGATAGAGGATAACGACAAGAAAGTAGAAACCTACAACTCGAGAGTCAACCAGATCCCGGGAGCACCCCCGATTTTAAAAGGAGTCGATTCGAAGAAGTTCATGCAAAAGCCATTTCCACCAAGTGCGGCTCCTAAGCCCATTCCGAAGAAGTTCAGGATGCCCAACATCCTAATATACAACGGGACCATAGATCCCAATGAGCATATTACCACATATACTTGTGGTACAAAAGGAAATGATTTAAAAGACGAAGAGATCGAGTATGTCATGTTGAAGAAATTTGGAGAAACCTTATCCAAGGGGGCCATGATGTGGTATCATAACCTACCCCCGAACTCAATAGATTCATTTACTATGTTGGCAAACTCCTTTGTAAAGGCACATGCCGGTGCCATAAAAGTTGCTACAAGGAAGGCTGATGTGTTCAAAATCAAACAAAGAGAGAACGAGATGCTAAGGGAGTTCGTATCCCTTTTCCAAATGGAGCGAATGGAATTACCACCGGTCTCCCATGACTGGGCAGTGCAAGCTTTCACTCGAGGCTTGAATGAATGAAGCTCGATAGCTTCGAAACCGCTGAACCAAAATTTGATCGAGTATCTCGCTGTAACTTGGGCGGATATGCACAACAGTTATCAATCGAAAATCAGGGTCGAGGATGACCAATTGGGAGCCCCCTCGGGCACAATATATCCAAGCAGGCTGCTGACAAAAGAATCAAGGAACGCATAAAGGGAAACGAGACCGAACAAGGAAAGATATCAACCCTATGTCGAAGACCGAAGAAACGCTTCGCGGCGTAATATACCTTGAAATGATCGAAGGGCGGATCGAGGCCAAAGTTCCCGGGAACTCATGAGCAAAACCGGGCACTCACGCCCATGAAATCATATCCTTCCCAGAGGAATGTGCAAATACCGTGGCACTCACGATCATAGGACCGAGGATTGCAGACAACTTCTATAGGAGGTAGCTCGATTGTTCAACGAAGGGCACCTTCGAGAGTTTCCCAACGACCGGGCCAAGAACCATTTTCGAGAAAGAATTGCAAATAGAACGAATGAACAGGATGAGCCACAACATGTCATTCATATGATCATCGGAGGAATCGACATCCCACAGGAACCCATATTCAAACGAACGAAGATATTCGTCACAGGGGAGAAGCGATCTCGGGAATACATTCCCGAGAACACCCTCACATTCAGCGAGGAAGAAATCGAGGCCTTATCTAAGCCTCATAACGATGCACTGGTAATTTCTTTCCTTTTATATAAAATTCAAGCTGAATGTGTGCTCGTGGATCCAGGTAGTTGGGCCAATATAATCAGGTCGAAGGTCGTGGAGCAGCTCCGGCTGCTCGACCAAATCATACCTACCTCTCGAGTCCTGAATGGGTACAACATGGTGAGTGAAACAACGAAGGGGGAAATCATCCTCCCAGTCAACGTGGCAGGGACCATACAAGCCACTAAGTTTCATGTCATCGAAGGTGACATGAGGTTTAACACCCTTCTTGGAAGACCATGGATACATAACATGAGGGTGGTACCATCAACTCTTCATCAAATAATGAAGTTTCCATCAAAAGATGGTGTGAAAACGGTGTATGGAGAGTAGCATGCAGCCAAAGAAATGTTCGCAACGCATGACTTGGCACCAATATCGGCTTCATCCACCTTGAAGAATTCAAAAGATGAACAGGTAGCCAAACAGCATTTACAGCCCGTGCCCTCGTTTGAGGCTGAGGCAAGAGAGCCCGAAGAACAGGTGATCGAGGATGAATAAGATTTCCTTGCCCCTCGAGCCTTCGTTTCCCCTGAGGAATCAGATGCAATGACGTGCACTATCGAAGAACTCGAGTAGACAGTATTGATCGAGCATCTTCCAAAATGAAAGGTATACCTGGGAACGGGACTAACCCCCAAACTTAGGAAAAAACTTATTCAATTTCTTATTGATAACATTAATTGCTTCGCTTGTTCCCATGTAGATATGACAGGGATCCCACTGGAGGTAACCACCCATCGACTAAGTGTCGATCCCGGGTTCAAACCAGTGAAGCAAAAAGTGTCACGCCCCAAACTAGGAGAGGCACGACTGGCACTTGATATTGTATTCGATCGAGTTAGCCACTAAACATACTAGCTAACTAAACTGGGGACCCAACAGATCGGGCAGCACAACATCTGAAATACTAAGCATGTACCGTTAAGGTCATGATATGAATAACAATAAGCCATATAAACAGAGGTAGACAAGCCAAAATAATAAAGTACTAGCTGGCCGACGAGGCCGCGACTGAAGACATACATGCCTACACACATATATATACATGCCAAGCCTATGGGCTGGAGACTGAAAGATGCAAAAAGAAACCCAGAATACTGTGTCCACAATAGCCTCTAAGAGTGTCATAAGCGTTGTTGAGACAAGGCCCCGACTATACCCAAACTACACAACAAAAGTAATCATCCTATGGAATCTCCAGGAAGAGGTGGAGTTTACCAACTCACAGCTGAACCCCAAAATCCTAGCGGAGGGTCGATCAGAGTCCCTACCTGGACCTGCACGCACAAAACAAAAATGCAGTGTCCCCTAGAAACGAGACATCAGTACGAATAAAAATGTACTGGTATGTAAGGTAGAAAGTAGAATCATACATAGCTGATGTAAAAAGGGTAATAGAGATACCACCTGACACTGAAACTCTGATAGCCTCCATGGCCGACATCCGACCCCATAGTAATCAACTATGCATGGTATGCTCGTAACCACGTATGTCATGAATACATATATATTGATGCAAATGCATGACATACCCAACCAAATGCTAGCAATGGCGGTCTCTCCCGGTAGCTAACCGGTATCATATTGCCAACCTGTGGCCATCTGTACAATATATATAGTCTTTCGGGCAAATAGGCCCCTTACCTCCGATTATAGCTCGAAGTCCATGCATAATATGCCATGTATGATATGAACTTTGAATGCACATAATAGGCCATAACAAGAACTTAGCCAATCTTGGCTCATTGGTACTCTTGTTCTCATAATCTCATAATCACCTTCGTATCGCATACAAATGTCTCGGTGAACCTCATATGTTTTTTGAATAAGCTTGAAAACTGAACTCGACTTTTAGAAAGATAACTTAACTCTGAAGATGTTCATAAAAAGTTTAAGGTGGTTCACTTAGTCCTTATACCTGATTTCTTGATAATTAGTAAAAGAAAGTATTTCAAAAAAATCAAGTGTTTTAGTAGTTTAAACATAAAAAAATTATAGTTGAGATTTTTGGAAATCGACATATCACTTTAGATATTTTAAAATACACTTTAAAAACGAAGAAGGATTGATCGCAAATACTAAATGCCTTTATTTTTATGTCACACAACCCAAATACGAATAAGAATTCATATATATGGACATATAGTTAAGAAAGCCGACAAAATAACATATATAGATGTCGAATACCCTATTTAACCGAACGAGTGGAATATCAACCTAATAGCATCATAAAAATACTTCAGCTACGATCCCAATGCCTTTCTCAGAAGGTCTTCCTAGTAATAGAATAGTAAAATACCACATTTGGCGTCTTAGGAATTTCCCAGAATTCGTGCTAAAAGGATGGACGGAGCTTAGCCTTAACATACCTTTCCAACGAACGTCTGAACGCCGGTAGTTCGAACGTTGTTCCTTACGTCCTAAGCTTCGAAAACACTATATATATGCAGCTTATACGCACCTATAAACAGTTCATAATTGAGTTTAAATCGGCAGATTTTCCATATAACCCTAACTTGACGAAACGTCCGTAGAACTTTGTAAAAATGATCATAAAAGAGTCCGAAGATGATTACCTTGTCAAACCAAGTATAAAGCTTGAAGAACCAGTAAGAACAACAAATTCCTATCTTCCAAAAATAGCAAACACAGCTAATAGAAGGGGAAAACGATTGCAAAGCATAGAGATTGCGTTTCTAGGCACAAGGGCAAACTTTAACGATAGAAATCATTAAAAATGCACCTTAATCACTCAAGAACACCATGGAACCCTCTCTTCAGCTTTCTCACTGTTTTGGGACGAAGATGAAATGTTTTGGGGTCTTAAAAGTCGGATATTCCGACTTATACTACTTGTTTGACCCGACCCGGTTCGCGACCCGGTTTCAGGCCGGACAGTCCGTGGTAAAACAGTCATAACTTCTTACTCCGATGTCGGTTTGATGTGAGTTTTTTTTGGTTGCGAGATAGACTCGTAGACCTTCGATTAGGAAGTTTTTGGGTCCCATAACTCTTTATATATTGGGAGAAATAATCTGATACATTTGACTCAAAGTTTAGAAAATTTATTAGAGAAATTTACGATAACTTTTGCCGACCTTTATTTCGCAACTTGCTTGACTCCAAAACTTAACATGTGACCAGTGTGATATTATAATACCTCCTAACACATTATTCTTAGCATATTAGACACTGTTAGTCTTATCCCACAGGTGCAAGTTAACTTAAACCTTCGGAACGCGCGGGGTGCTACCCGAGCCATTTCTTTAACAACGAACCTTTGTTTAAGGGATTCCTTTGACCAAAAGCTTTAGTTTAGCTCCTTGATATTACAACACATTTTCAGTCTTATTCTCCCAGTGTGATATACCCAATCATATATACCTAATATAACAATGCCACGTTACGTATATTACGTAAGGGAAGAGAAAAAAACACATGGGGTCTCTCAAAAAGGAGGCATCAATCTGAGGTAAAACATACATTCATCAAAGATGAGGTAACTAAGCTTCTTAAAGTATGATCCATTAGGGAGATAAAATACCCCAAATGGCTATCTAACGTAGTAGTAGTCCATATGAATGGAAATAAACTGAGAATGTGTGTAGATTACAAAGATTTGAACAAAGAATGCCCTAAAGATTCTCTCCCACCGCCCAACATCGATTGATAGATCGATGCCACGGCTGGCCACAAGATCCTCACTTTTCTTGACGCCTACTCTGGGTACAATCAAATTCAAATGAACCCGGAGGACCAGGAAAAGACTTCGTTTATCACGAAGTATGGCACATATTACTATAATGTAATGCCCTTCAGGCTAAAGAATGCAGGAGCTACTAACCAACTCCTAGTTAATAAGATGTTCGAACATCAAATAGGCAAGTCTATGGAAGCTTACATTGATGACATGTTATTTAAGTCCCTGCGCACAGAGGACCATTTGACTCATTTGTAGGCAATGTTCGATATCTTAAGAAGATACAACATGAAGCTCAACCCCGAGCAATGCACTTTTTGAGTCGTCTCGGGCATATTTTTGGGCTTCATGGTGTCAAATAGGGGGATCGAGATCAACACCGACAAAATCAAAGCCATCGAGGAAATCAGCATGGTAAACAATATGAAAGCAGTATAGTGGCTGGCCAGATGGATAGCAGCCTTAAGGTGGTTCATCTCGAGGTCATCAGAACAAAGTCATCATTTTTTCTCCCTTCTCAAGAAGAAAAACAACTTCGAGTGGACTCTTGAATGCCAACAGGCCTTGGAAGAATTAAAACGGTATCTCTCGAGCCCACATTTGCTCAATGCTCGGAAGGAGAATGAAACATTATACTTGTATCTGGGCGTGTCCGAAGTTATGGTAAGTGGCGTGTTGGTTCGAGAAGAACAAGGTACACAATTCTCTATTTATTACATAAGTCGGACCCTAGGGATGCTGAAACCAGGTATCCACACTTAGAAAAATTAGCTCTTGCATTAGTAAGTGCATCTCGAAAGTTGAAACCATGTTTTCAATGTCACCATATATGTGTGTTAACTACATAGCCACTGTGAAAGATCTTGCATAAGCCCGAATTATTGGGCCGATTGGCCAAATGGGCCATCGAACTTGGAGGGTACGATATCGAATATCGACCTCGAACGGCTATCAAGTCTCAAGTTTTGGCAGACTTCATGGTCGATTTTGCGCCTGCCCTCATGCCCGTAGTGGAGAAAGAATTTTTGCTAAAAATGGGCACAGCGTCGGGGGTATGGACCCTCTTCACTGACGGTGCCTCGAATGTAAAAAGGTTCGGGCTCGGCGTAGTTCTAAAATCGCCTACAGGTGGCGTCATTAGACAATTTATAAAATCTTCGAAGTTGACTAACAATGAGGCCGAGTATGAGGCAATGATTGCAGATCTCGAACTAGCCAATGGCCTAGGAGCAGAGGTCATCGAGGAAAAATGTAACTCTCTTCTGGTTGTAAACTAAGTAAATGGGAGCTACGAGGTTCGAGAACATAGGATGCAAAGATACTTAGACAAGCTTCAAGTGACATTGAATCACTTCAAAGAGTGGACCCTGGTTCACACACCTCGAGAACAAAACAGCGAGGCCGATGCACTTGCGAACTTGGGTACGTCCTTTGAAGAAGATGACATAGTCCCGGGGACTGTCGTACAACTATCAAAGTCTGCGATCAAAGAAGGCCATGCAGAGATCAACTCAACAAGTCTAACATGGGATTGGAGAAACAAGTACATCGACTACTTGAAACATGGGAAGCTCCCCATGGACCCAAAAGAATCAAGGGCCCTTCAAGCCAAAGCAGCCCGATTTTCACTCGATGAGAATGGAACATTATATAGGAGGAACTTCGACGAGCCACTAGCTGTATGCATGGGATCAGGGGACACCAAGTATGTGCTACGAGATATCCATGAAGGCACTTGTGTCAACCACTCCGGTGCCGAATCCTTAGTTCGAAAGGTAATAAGAACAGTGTATTACTGGGATAGCATGGAAAGGGACACCAAGGAGTTCATTCGAAGATGTGACAAATGCCAAAGATTTTCATCGATGATTCATCAACCCAGTGAACAACTACACTCAGTCCTATCCCCGTGGACATTCCTGAAATGGGGGATGGTCATCGTCGGCCCCCCTACGAACGACTCCAGGTAAATCTAGATTTATCTTATTTATGACTGACTACTTCCAAAGTGGGTAGAAGCGCAGGCCTTCGAGAATATAAGAGAAAAAGAAGTCATCGACTTCATATGGGACCACGTCATATGACAATTTGGGATCCCCTCCGAGATTACATGTGATAATGGGAAGCAGTTCATCGGCAGCAAGGTGACAAAATTCCTCTAGGATCATAAAATCAAAAGGATCATATTGACGCCTTACCACCCAAGTGCACATGGTCAAGCCGATTTCACAAACAAAACTATCATTCAAAACTTAAAGAAAATGTTAGAGAATGCGAAGGGGAAGTGGAGAGAAATGATGCCCGAAGTACTATGGGCATATCGAACAACTTCAAAGTCGAGCACAGGGGAGACCCGATTCTCTTTGGTATATGGATCCGAGGTATTGATACCAGTCGAAGTAGGGGAACTGAGCTTCAAACTTCAGCATGCAATCGAGGACTCAAACAACGAGGCCATGAATACGGCCCTCGAGGATGTCCATCTGTGCCTTCCATTCATTGCATTCGGAGTTGACTTGGGCGACCTCACCCTGAAGGAGTTCCACCATCTCTACCTTCTACTGCAACTGAGTCATTGAAGTGTTAGCCTCCGAATACGGGAGAAGGAGCCCGTATTTTTTCAAAACAGAAGTTACCTGCTTCTCAAGCTTGTCCTCATATATATGAGCTCTGTCAAATACAGATCGAAGATGCCTCAACTCCCTTTATTTCTTGTAACATAAAAGTTTTAGGGACTTCTCCTCATTCGAGGACCTACGCAATTCGGCCCCGAAGGGCCATCCTCCCTTCTTTCTTTGGGAATTCCTCCCTTGAAGCTAAGGACCTCGGTTCCGGAAGGTTTAACAGCCTTGGAAGGCTTTCTAATTTGAGTAACCAACTTCGAACTCTCTAACTCATCGTCATCATCGCCCACAGATCGGCGGGCAAGGTCAAAATCCTCGTTGACGACCACATTCTTCTTGCGCCTCTCAGCAGGATCCGTTTTGCTTTGATCATCCTCGCTTTTCGAGGATCTTTTTCTCTTATTGTCTTTCTTCGGCTTCGAAGTCGAGGATTCATCTTCCTCCTCGGGTGGGGGCGACCTTATCTCAGAAAAATCACCAATACCTGCGGCCAAAGAAGTTAGATCATAAGAAAAGTATTTTCATTAAGTAATAAGTAATATAACACGCACCATGGTGCTTCACCTCCCATTTTCCCTGCGACAAATTACGCCATTTGCGTCTATCATATGTTGAAGTAGCTGCCAATTTGCAAATCCAGTCCACGAGATCGAGGACTGCGTTGGGCATCCAGAAGACCGCTGAGGAAAGATAAAAGGAATAGTTATATGAAGTTTAGAAAAATTAATGAAAGGGAAACAAAGCACGACATTCTACTCACGTGTGAAGTTCCATTTCACGGGGAATGGTAGGAACTCCGAGGGGATGACGTTGATGGTCCTCACTCGAATAAATCGGCTCATCCTGCCTCGACCCCTCTCCTCGTCATTACTAGTAATTTAATATTTGGTGGAATTTCATTGAAGCTTGGTAGACCTCGAAAGTGCTGAGGTCATACAATCGAATGAGGTGCCTGAGGGTGCACTCAATCCTAGAATTTTCGGCAAGAAACTTCATCATTAGCATGATCCTCCAGAAGGACGGATTGATCTGGGCTAGGGTAACTTGGTACCTTTGTCAAAACTCGAGCACGAGTGGATCGAGGGGACCTACCATGAAGGGATATCTATACACGGCCAGAAACCCCTCCACGTGGGTCGTAACATCCTCTCCACGAGAGGGTATTTGCAGAACGACCTATTCCCCCCATCTGCACTCTCTCCTCACAACTTCGAGGTGTCTCTCCTTGGTAGATCTAATATGCCTCAAGGGGTGTTCTCGACGGCCAGGGACATCGGGGGGTTTTCTATGGTGAAGTCCTTCAAGGAAAAGTTGCTCGGAATAAGATCACTAGGTGTCGGCGGTTTACCATTGGTCGGACGGGAAATGGAAGCGGAGGTTCCTTTTTTCTGAGGAACAGATCTGGATTCTTTAGTCATAATTTCTTTGGAAAAGGAATGAGAAGATGAAGAAACCGACACAACTTTAAACTAATATGGTGGAAGAACTGGTGGTGAAAGGGAAGATATAGAAGTAAAATAAGTGTTGCAAAATGGTATTGTTCTTAATGAGAAAGGGAAGCGAGTGTATGTAAGAGAAAAACGACGACTGATCATTGATATTGATGGCCGACTGTCCCTGACGACCAATTATTGCTTCTGGGTAAGAGAACCGGCGGGTCGCTTCAGTCATTTCATCACTTACGTCATAAGGGTGATGTCATCATAAAGAGACTCGAAGGGTCTATAATTCAAACCGTTTCTTATCATTTCATTATAAGAAATGCGGGGACTATCTGTATATGGCCGAAATTGGAGGAGTCCGATTTCAAGGTCTTTGTTGCGCTGAGCCCGAGCTCGAAGAATTCGAAGTAAAGTTTGAATAGATCTCGGATAATATACTTCAAGAAGGCACATCGAGGACCCTTTACAACCTACCTCGAGGCAGCGCCAAATCGATGACAGTCAAGAAGGCGAGCAACTTCCAAGAAATTTGAACCTATCAATGCCGAAACGCTATTATTCCTAAGGTATAACCTTCTCCATTTTCGTTTATGTTTCGTACTAACTCGTTGCAGGTGTTCGATTGAAAGGAATCGAAGAACCCTTCATCTCGAAGACCTTGGGTTTTAAAGCATGTGTTGCACTCTTTTTCCCTTAGATCGGGTTTTATCCCAAGTGGGTTTTACCGGCAAGGTTTTTAACGAGGCAACATCTATATGCGACCTAAGGAAAGCTCGACAAGTATTAAAGGCCTATTTTTCAATAAACCTCGAATACTGGGGGGGCATCACCCTCGGAGGTTACATTTTCAAAGAAAACAAGTTTTGCCAAAGAGGGCATCAATAGGAGAATGTTGTAATGGACCAAACGGTCAAACGAACCCTGTCCATATAGAATAGTCCAGCCCCCGAGAGCAAAAACATGTACCCATTATTCGAAGAAGCATTCTTATTTATCAAAACACTTTGTGGCTCAATGAAGTTTACTGTTTTCACATGAAATGGCTCAAGGGCCAAATATTCCCGAACACTCGGGGACTGTCTTCGACAGTCAACCTATCGAGTCATTAAAAACTGGAACTCATAAGACCTCAATGAGGAAAACATAAGCGTATAAGACCACAATAAGGCATACTCAAACTTATAAGACCTCAATGAGGCATACTAAAACTTATCAGACCTCAATGAGGTATACTTAAACTTATAAGACCTCAATGATAGGGGTGGGCATTCGGTACTTCGGTTCGGTATTTAAGAATTTCGGTTCGGTATTTCGGT
>ML434474.1:7988-121547 GCA_005239525.1 Nicotiana knightiana | reverse complement strand
AACAAAAGAATATCCCGTCTTGTAAGACGTTATTCTTTGATTACTATTCGGAATGTAGATAGGAAAATCAGGCCTCCAAAAACACTCCCTACGAAAAAGGAAAATTTGACCCTCAGTTATAAGGGTTGGATACCTTTCGACACTCTCAAGGGAAGAAAATTGGTCTACGAGAACTTGATTATCTCTAGCAAAGACAAATTCAGCAGGAACAATTTCATCAACTCCAGGTTCACGAAGGCGTTCACCTCTACCTCTAGACAAAGACCGAGAAGCCCTAAGACTCGGAGAAACTAGAGACTTAGCGGAAGGAGGAGAAACTATCTGAGAAGAAGAGGAGCCTCTCGAAGGAGTGGATCCTAGACTCCTAAGTCTACCACCCCTCCGACTCCTAGTCGGAGCAGAAGATGGCGTTAAATTTTCAATATCTATTACTCCCTAAGGTTGATTTGAAGAAGACATGTTTACAAAGGTAAGAAGAAAGTTCTTTACAAAAGACAAAGTTAGAAAGTGTTTCGTGGAAGCAAAGAAAAGAAGAAAGGTATTTATACTTGAGGATAACCGTCAAACATGGAGAAAAAAAAAAGAAAAATAATGATGAAAAGTCATAATTGAAGGTGTCACTTTGGGACTGACACAGCCGCAAAAAGCCATAAAAGGTGCCAAGTAAATGCAGAACCAATCCGAGAAGGACACGTGGTATGAGCATTAAATGGAAGTGACAAACGACGCCTATGGTTCAGAGAAGGATACAGTGTTTCGAGGTAAAGCGGCGGCAAAATATTCCCGCCATAAATTTTATGAGCCCGCAAAATGATAGCTATTGTTCATTAAGTTGCTTTTATGAGCCCGCAAAATTTTATGAGGTTCGAAGTTGGTCGCCCGAAGTCTTGGAGATGGAGCACTCAAAAATCTTGAAATCGTCTTGAATTCCTGTTTTATGATCGTAAAATGCCAAAAACGAGGATGGTATTTGCCGAAGCGATGACTATTGTTCATTATGTCATTTTTATAGGCCCGCAAAATTTTAGAAGATTTAGGGTCGTTCCCCCGAATATATGCAGATAGTCAATAGCGCACGAAAATCTGGGAATCGTCTCCTGTTTTATGGCTCCAAAACACTAAAAAATGAGGAACGGTCATGGCAAAGCCATCACTATTGTTCATTAGGTCATTTTTATGGGCCCACAAAATTTTAGGAGATTCGGGTTGGTCGCCCGAATTCATGCAAATAGCGTAACTATACATACAAGTCTGGTATTTTTTTAACGGACTCCGATTGTCTTGGGTTTTTGTATGTCCATATGAAACGGCATAGTGATCAACACACATCGCTTCGCCATAACTTTCGGTTTCAGTTTTGGGGTCATACAATACAAATTTGTGGTTATATTCACTTTTTAGTGTGTATTAGCACATGCTGATTTTATAGAATTTTTTTGACGGGCTTCGGTGGGCCTGAATTTTCATTGGCTCATAAGGTCATGAAACATGAATTAATGATTATGTCTATTTTTTCGTATGTTTATATACATGATTTTTTCTGAGTTTTGGTCACAGACTCTAATACATATTTAATACTTGTGAAGCGAAAAAGTTATTTCCGTGTGACTTATACGGGTTCGAACCATAGAAGTAACCACTAATGCTTGTTGCATTAAGGTAGGTTGTCTACATCACACCCCTTGGGGTGCGGCTCTTTCCTGGATCCTGCGTAAATGCGGGATACCTTTGTACACTGGGCTGCCCTTATTTTCTGAAGCAGAAAAGCTACTAAGGCAGTTTAGCTCGTCAAGAAACTTGTGTTATAACTACAAGCGGAACGCAGAGAATATATATATATCCAGAGTTCGACTTACAGTATTCATTTTGCAACACAAGCCAGCTACATACAAAATGGAATTATCTGTTAATCTGTTCTACATTTCAGCTTTGCTTTTGCAGTCCATTCTGAAAATGTAAAATAGCACGCCCGGTTGATAGCCACAAGCTGCTGTATCAATACTTTGAAAAGTTATTTTCACAGTCAAACGAACAATTCTCGTCTCAGGTACACCAGAAGCTAATACTGACCAGATTTTACCAGTTGAATAGATAGTTGTGCAGCAGAACTACTAACAAAAAGAATATTGTTAGAGCCATTTGAGCTGTCAAACTAGAACCACTTGACAGAGAGTGAGCACCTACTAAACGAACCGATCCAGTAATTTCGTCTTTTAATTCAATGCTTGATGAGCCTGAAATCAACCAAAACACAAATTTTGATGAGTTAACAGTGAATCAAATCTTTCCAAAGATATAAAAGATGTCATGACTCAAACACTGGATGAGCAGTGACTTTGGCACATATCAAAAAGTTAATATGGGGATATGCACCAATGTAACTGATCTGTGATAATCAAGTTGCACTGCACATTGCTTCAAACAAAAGATTTGACTTTGGGTGTGTTGCAACAGGTTTTTGTCGACTCAAATGGCCAGTTAGAAAATATTCTTACAAAGTCACTGCGTGGCTTCAGAATTGAGTATATTTGCGGTAAGTTAGGAGCATACAATATGTGTGCTCCAACATGAGGAAGATTATAAGAATTAGGAATGTTTCCTTTTCACTATGGGAAAGGTCTCGAATCCCTATGATTGTGTAAGTAGGAACGGAATTACTCTTTTTTGCTTTTTAGGATTACTTGTAAACACTATTAACATGCTTGAGGGAATAATCAAGCAATTCATTCCCAAATTTTCTGCTCTTTTCTTTCTTTATAAGTACATAAATCTTTGCAATGAAATTATAGATCATTTATCTAGGTCAGTAGAGCCACTCAAGATTCAGCTGAAATTAAAACATAAGGGTAACACAAATTGAACAACAAAAATATCTAATTCTAATGTACCAAAATACAGCACAAATATCGAACAGATACAACCTACACTTACAATTATATTCGGTCCAACCAATGGCCTGGTTTTTAAGATCATACACGACTAGCTTATTTGAGAGTACCAAATCTGCAAGCATCAGAATACCTCCAAGACTTTAGAAGAAAATGAGACAATAATGAAAGAATATTAAGTTCCTTAAGATAAATAATACAACCAAGGAAACATACAACGTAATTGAAACAATCCAGATGCACTTTAATCACTACTATCACAGCAATTGACCAATTCTAACAGACTTAGAATAGCTGGAGAGAGAATTTGGGATTAAATCACAAAACGAGGTTGCAAAGCACTCTCACTTATTATCGTGAGTGCTAGATGCACATTTGTCTAATAGAAGGCACGCCCCTGAACAATGTCAGTTAATTTTTTAAAGATAGTCGTGTCAAATAGTTATTTAAATATAGTCCCCTCTTTCACAAAATAGCAGTAGTTAGGATATAAATAGTTGCCACTTCTTCCAAGAGGTCATAATTTAGCTCTAAAATGCTGGTGTTGAATTTCCACCACTCAATTATTGTGAATGTCGTGTAAACCATGAAACAAACAAGTGATATTGCAGTCAAAATCTTAGCCAGCTACCGTAAATGAAATGATACAATTTTACAGCAAATACCATTTCATTTTTAAAAAAAATACACACATACACATATTGAACTAGCATAAATTCCCCTTTATTTTGTGGGGTTTCAGATGGTTTGGGCCTCAGAGATTGATCATATTAATGGGAAGAAGATAGCTCATAGAAAAGGTCATAAATGGAGTTAAAGAAGAAATATTTACAGACAGCAAAGGGTGCACAATTCACAGAGATTCAACCATATGTTGGTCCGGTTCATATTAATTAAATAAAAGAGGAAAAAGTCGTCGGAAAAGGACAAACATATAATTGATTGTGATCTTTACTCTTCAACTACACAATTTAAGAGTAAAATCATACTTAAGTTGCCTTATGACAGAAAATCCAAGGGCTATTTGGATGGAAGGATTTCTCAGACGATTTCAAATTCATATCCAAATCAGCGTCTCTCTTCCCAAAAAAGAAAAAGGAAACAGCATCTCTCTTCCCAAACCATGTAGATCAGATGTCTCTCTAATGTGTCTTTACTGGTGATAGGATGCAGCAAATATGATCCCCTCAATTGGAAATTTTTTAACAATTGGGTCTTAGGAGGTTTCATTTTGGGTGCATAATCTGGTGATGGCAACTAACGTATTAGACCTTAACCAAGTATGCGAAGCTTCTAGCTCCATCGTAAATGATATAAACAGTAAACTATTTTCTGGAAATTTTGCCATGTCAAATGTATACTGGAGCTGGAAATTTCTCAGTTTTAGAAGCTGTGAATGATTTGTTATAATGCCCTGTAATGTAGCTCAAATTAGTGCCTGTATTAGAACCAGTACTTTTCTGCAGAATTCAAATTCACTTCACAAACCATTTTCATGTCCAAATGCGATTTCTGATCTCTATTTTCTCTAAATACATTAATTTTGATATGCATGTATTCTAAATCGAAAACATACTCATCCAAACATAGCATGGTAGTCTTGACATTTGCAATTACAAAAATAAGAAACAGATAAACATACCTCCGAAAAGCGTGAGGTTCCATTTATCCCTTGATTGAGTACCACTATTCTGCCATCCAATGCAAAATAAATCTTCCTAAAAGAGCATACAGAAATCAGATCTTCTGGCAAATGTAATATTCTGCATAGAAATAATTCCCTTTAATACTCATCATTTACTTAGCAAAGATGATGATGGAGATAGAATATTTTCTCAGAGAAAGTCAATTTACAGCTTACGCTATGACAAGTTCATATAAATATAGAATTCTGAGATATTATTTGCTTTTGTTTACAACCCTAAGAAGGGAAAAGAAAGTCTGATAAACAAATCCACTAAAATATCTGACATATCATGTAGCTGAAACAGTTCTAACGACAAAAGGGAAGTTGCTGCCTAATTCACAGCAGAAGTAATCAGAACTCATCTACTCTTCGACAATTACACAATTATGAAACAATTCACATTTCACCCTCCAAGTTCAAGCAATTTGTAAGAGCGGTCAACGGTCCTACACTACTAACCATATGTGATAATTTGACAAATTCATATTACATAAGACCAAAAAGCTCAAAACCAGAAGGCTAAGCAAAAAAACACTGAACTTTGTCATTGAGTTAAAACTAATTCGTGAAAAAACATACTTACATATGGGAATAGATACTCGCGGGGTCTAACTCTTAAAGAAAGAGAATTTTCAAAATGAAAAGTGACTTGAGGGAATCCATCATCAACACTGCAATAGTTAGAGGCAAAAGTTATTGCATTTGGACATCTTTTTACCTGGAGAACTAAAAATAGTTGTAAAATACAAGAATCATAAGAGAAACATCTCAAGAAAAATAGTTTCCATAAAAAGGGAATAAAAGAGGCAAGGAATTGTGACGCTTACAAAGTTCATTCCTCCACGTGGACCTCCACCGGAAACAAGTCCCCCGTATATGATAATCTTTCTCGTTCTGTTTTATCTTTTGATAAGTTTACTAGCAATTTTTTTATGGCAACTAGTTAAATACCCGCACCATAAGTTAAGCGTCTTCATATTCAAGTGGACCAATATATCAGAAAGTAAATTTCCATAGCTGTTTTACTTCACATAGTTGCCAAACTAATCAGTCAACTAATTCTGACTAGTAGTGGTAGTATGTAATAAGAACAACATTCAAAAGGTTTGGTTTTGTAGGAATACTTTCCAAGCAAAAGACTATGTTGGGCTAGGTTCAAAACCAAGGCATGGATGCAAAATCAGTGAAATATATGTTGCTAAAACCATGATCTTTACAACTCGCACAAGACAGAATAAACAGAGAGCACAATTGCTTTACATGCTCTAAGATCTTTATCCCGCATAATGATCATCATCATACCAAACACCATCTTTGGAATAACTGTATTGCTTAGCCAAATTGACAGTTATTCTAGTAACTTGATTGCTAGTCTTTTATAGGTTCCAAGTCATTATAATAAAGGACTTCTGATTCTTTTGACATATATTACATTGCTAATCTTGAACTATCATGCACATTATGCTAGGCGTCACATGGATCAGCGCAAATTGCTCAACCTCATTTTATTTCCACTAGTTTTATACAAGAATTTGAATCAATGGATTTATCAATTTTCAGTTCATCTTGAGATAGACTTAGCCATCATATTCCTCCTCTTGCAAACAACATCTTGAGAATTAGAGTATAACTGATAGCATGACGGCACTTTAGAATCCAATTGCCACTGCTCCAGAATAAACATGCTTGAAGCACAGAGCAGCAGCTAAGTTATCCTTCATAAGGATGTTGATTGAGAAATTGAAAGAGTAACATGATGAAATAAAGAAGAAACCACAAGTTAGAAAGACAATGTAACGTCATGCACTTACAGAGTGCGTAAAGAGATGAGTGCTCAGTATGCTCCATACCTTCCAGAGTATTCAAAGCATGTATACTCATCATGAACTGTATGCAATTTCAGATCAGGTTGCCAGGAGAATATCTGGCAGAAGTGAAGAAATACAAACATGTCAATTATTTTAGGTACAAACATTTATATCTAGTTCTGATTCAATTAAGTGGCCTCCAAAAAGACTAAACGAACTATAGTAGCAAACTACCTTTTTCACTAGTGGGCCATAAATCACCTCAGGAAGATAAGCCAATGTTGTTCCACTATCAATTATTACTCCATTTTTCTCTCCATTCATACGTACAACAGACAGGTTTAGAAACTGATAACCAACTTCAACTGCCATCATATTGACATTGTAATGTGGCCTAAGAATAAAGACAATTTAAGGTATTTAAATCATTACAATTTTCTCAACCACAAGCTAACCAAAAGCTTCATATTCTAGTGGAAAATTTACATACTGATTAGGTACCAAAGGAGTCATGTTTACTTTTGGTTGCACAACATCCCCAATGGCAAAAATACCACCACCGTTCACACCATCTAAGCAGTGTGCAAAATTTTCCGTCACTCTTCCAGATGAAGCCAGCTGGGAAAGCATGGATGAATTTGATTTCCCAAATCCAAGAACCCCATCAAGAGCTTCATCAGAGGAACTCAGATCCCCAGATTGTGAAGCACCACACCTCCGAGAATACAAGGGAAAACATCAATAAACTTAGCCAAGAAAGAAAAGAGAAAGAATAACAACAAAGGGAATAAAAGATAATGGTGTCACCAGAGCTTGGATCAACTACCCCATAATTATTGGAACCAAATGAGAAACAACCAAATATTGTTGGCTCAGTGGCTGTCGCAAATCATTGACCATGAACAAGAGCCCAAATGGAAGCTTTTATTTGTTTGGGGCCTTTAGATTTAAAATAAAGAATTTTTGGCGAAATGCTACAAGATTCAAAGATTGAAGAAAATTAGAAAACTCTATTGCAAGGAGAACAAACCCAAAATATCTAAGAGTGTGGGTCTTGAAACCTGGCAATGGAGGAAGGCAGCAAATAGAAGCTGTGACCATTCTATATATCCTTTATCCTTATGTTAGTTCAAAGAAGAAATGGATTAGTTGACTTACTTTCCCAGTGAAGTATTAATCCCTTGCCAGACACATATATAGAATGATGAAAACAATCCTCTTCACCTTGTTTATCAGTACAACTAGAAGATAGGCAAATACAATTTTACCTAATCCATTAATTCTTCCCTTCCATTATAGGGGGATTGCAGGTAATGAAGTCGGATGATATTATAAAGAAAATGTGGAAGGGTCAGGATCCAACTTTACATTGCCTTCGTACCTTTCTAGCAGACCAAACAAAGGAAATTGACTTTTACTCCCTTTTACTTCTGCTCCTCTTACATAACTACCTACCATCTCAGACCCCAACTAATTAATAGTTTTAGATTTCTGAAATAATTAAAATGCTCTTGGAAACTTCTGCTTCATCAGATAGACAAAAGGAGGAAGCAAATCCAATTCCAGATGAAATGGTTTCCATTGGATTTTGATAAATTAATAATATACAGCAAGGTCATAAATTTGCAAGTGCTGTAATAATGGAATAAGTGCACTCTCAAGGATATTATCGAGCATGAGGATCATGTAAGATCACCTAGTTCAATACTTCAATGAAATGTTTAACAAGTCAAACGCTGGATTGAGTATAAGAGCTACAGAAATATTCTTTCGCTCGCATGTTAGATAATATACATCTTACCCAAAAATAACACTCCCATTTGATGATTTAGTTTGGAGATCACCTGACACCTGATCATATTGGACAACATCCTCCACAAAGTAGCCCCTACTATAGCTTCCATCTCCATAAACTTGACCATAAGTACAAGAAGTATTACCAGAGCAGCCTGATGCTGAACCTCTGTCGATGTCTTTGCAAAATGAGTGACCACAAACAATGAGTTTACCAGTGAGAGAATCTTTTGGATTGTAGAGTGTTAGCTCCAGCTGCCCAAAAAAAATTCAGATAAAAAAGGACAGAATAGAGCATCAACAAAGAATCGTTTTACTCTCAAGAGCAATTCATATATTGAGAATAAATATATAGACACAAAAAAAACATAAACATACATATACACATATGACATTGTGTATTTAAAAGAAACGTACACCATGATAGCCTCTTCTGGGGCATTCTTGACACGTAATGCAGTTAACCCACATAATGTCACTTCCTGTATCCACTTGGACATAATAATTATTTGGAGGTGTTCCAATCCCAATCTTAGCATAATAAAGCCTATAATAACAAAAGATCGAGGAAATGATTTCAATAGTAGCACAAACTGACTCCATACAGTAACAAACTGTCATTTTAACATATATAAAATTGATTGTTTGTAAGCCACATAAAATTGCGTGAAGAAAGATTTTCATCAGTTTATCCAAATAATGAAACAAACTGACTGACAATGTTATGAGCTTAAAATTATCATTCAAACATGGAATTTTGAATATTCTCCAATTAGCCGAGATCTAAGCATCTTCTGGAAATTATTAAGTCAGCACATGATAGGCTTTGCCAAAAGCTGACGTTGAGAACATAGCCAATTGATAATTCATGCAAACTCTTTTACTACAACAAAACTTTGATAAACACTATTTTATCATGGATGATGCACAAATTGAATAAGCAGACCTACCGACATACATATATATATAAAACACACAGAGACGCATATAAGAAAATGGATGATATGTAAACATAGGCGGATTCAGGATTTGAAATTTATCGATTCAAGTTCAAAATTCTACCACAGCTCATTTGATTTACTCGGTTCGAAATCTATTATTTGAACTAATTAAGTGGATTTTTTAACTTGTATACTACATCTGCCCTTGTCTATAAATAGCTGCTTATTGTGACAAGGTGAGATACAGATATTAAATCACTCAACTGCTCTACTATATATTTTACAGCTCTTTTCCAACAATACAGAAACCATCGTTTTAAACACTGCCAAAATAAGAGAAGTACAACAAACTACAGCACAATGTACAACAGCATTTACACAAAATACATATATTTATACTCGTGCTTCAACTGCTTAATATATGTGAGATTAAGTTATATACACCATCAGCGAAGCCCCTTAAAATTTGGGATTTTTAACTTTAAAAATAGGGCAGGTTAACTGCTAAAAAAGGTAAAGGTGACATGATAGTAGTGGTGGCAAAATGGATAAAAGAAAACAGTTATCTACTCATGTTATCTATTAAAAAATGGTTTGGATAATAAACTTTTTAAAAATAGATCAAATATGGATAAGAAGCATATTTTTAAAAAAGGGGTAACCGATGGATAACTAATGGGTTAACTTTTACATTTGTAAAGCCTGTGGGTTTCTCGAGTTTGGGCCCAAAACGACCATATTCAAGAAGTCACATAAATTATGGATAATATGGATATCCATATTAACCGCCGATTAATCCAGGTTTTACCGTATTAAATATAGCTCGGGTCGGATAATTTACTCGTTATTGCATTACCCGTTTTCGACCCGCGCCCATACCCGCCCCGCCAGTTTGCCACCCCTGCATGATAGCAAAAATTCCTTACACGGACGGTGTATATAACTTAAACTCTACATACATATGCATATATAGTCAGAATTACACGCATATACCCAATTTAATAATAAAGCGGAGTTAAAAGGAAAAGCAGACCCGACGGAATCAGGACGGCCAATGCCGCCGATAGGAAGGTCGATTCCGGCGAGAATTCTGAGGTGGCGCATTTCATCATGAGCTTTTAGGGCACGTAAATTCCTTTCCGACCCGGAAAATTTATAATTCACTTTGATCACTCCTTCAATTCCCCCATTTACACTCCAAACAAGTATAAGCACGAACAACGTGACAAATCTCCAATCGAATTTTCCCATTCTGGTTACTTCTCAAATACTGGAATTTTACTACTATCTGAGACTGGCTATTTTTTAAATTAAAGGTGAAAATAAACAGAAATGGAAGAGAGGAAGGGAAGAGACGCGGTGCATGTAATGTTGTGTTCTTATAGTAGTTGCCCACTGATTTAATTAATTCTCTGTTTGGAATGGAGGGAAAGGGAAATGAAGGATAATTAAATTTCTTTTTTTCTTTTTTTGGTTCTATTTTGTTCGGAAATTAGGGAAGGCAAAATTAAAAAAGAGATAATGTTTTTTTTCTTTTTTTCTTTCTTTCCCTTTACAGCTTGTTTGGATGGTTGTTACCTATTGTATTGTATTGTTACTTTAAATATGATATTTATTTTGGTTGTTACTTAAATTTTATTATATCGTATCGTTAAATCCGTTGTTACGTAACGACGAAATATGTCACTTTATGTAACGATCGATTTGGTGTGGTTGCGTCGTTATCTTATCTTTTCCTCTCATCTTACCCTTCACTATTGTTAAATAATTTTATTTTATCATTTACCCTACCTTTTTCTAATAAATGTACCCCGTATCATAATTTTTCTTTATAATATTGCAATTTTATTCTTCATATTGCTGGTGTGTGATATCATGAAGCAACGACAAACGATACAATCTATTCAAACAATGTATTCATCAAACGATACAGTACAATACAATACAATACAATACAATACAATACAATACAATACAATACAATACATTATGAAACGAAGTGTAACAACCATCCAAACAAGTTGTTAGTTGTCTTGTATTATAGTTATACGTCCAATTTATATAGCACAGTTCATATTTTGAGTGTCAAACTTTTTAATTTTAACTAAATTTAAAAATAAAATCCTTAAGATTTTTTTTAGAATAAATTTATATATTTGAAAGTTACGTAAAGATTATTATATATCAAAATAATTAATAATTTAAAATATCGAAAAGACATATAAAAATTACTACCAAAAAAGTTTATTTGATTCTCGAAATTGAAATACCGCTATATAAATTAGGATGGAAGAATCGCTAAGAAATAACTAGAGAAAACTTGGAAAGGAATTGAATGACAATTCTCTCTTTTATTTGTATCACCGATTATATAAGGTTGTATAAAATTCACATAGAGTCACTTTTTGACCTATATAATTAGATTATTTATATTTATAAAATTCACTTGATGAATTTGAAACGTCATAATAATGACTATTTTCATTGACAAGTGAGCACAATTTTAACCAAAAATTACAAAACTTTCTTGGGTTGAAGATAGTGTAAATCAATTAACAATTGACAATTGTAATATGAGGATTAATATAGAGGAAAGTGTCGTAGTAAGAATTGTCACATATTGAATCTTCGTGAATGAATAGGACAATGGATAGTAATAAAGGGCGAGTCCATAATTTAAATTCTATGGATTTAATTTTGAAATTTTTAGCATTGAACCCATTATATATTTAAAGTTATGAGTTTATATATGCTATTTTTATAATTTTAATGAATTTTTATATATAAATTTTTACTTCGCATCGAAAGTTATGGGTTCAATTAAACTTGTCCACAATGCACTACATCCACCCCTGAGTACTTAACGTTAGTCTAAGAGGGATATCTAATGAAATTTATACTAGATCTTGTAAATTAGCCAATAAGGAAATGTTTTAAGGGAATTATATCAGAAAGAAAATAAATTACGTTGTCTTGTTATAGTGATGATTGAATGATTTTCCATATGAAAAAGTCCCGTTTATACAATATGTAAGCACTATTTTGATTTTATAGCCATTGTTGATATCCAAATTTGCACTCATATTTTTCAAAATACATATATACTTTTAAAATAGTATTTTTGCATCATTATTTAGTTTACAAACCTATACAAGTGTTTTCTATTTTTTCATAATTTTTAGAGCTTTAAATTAATTTTCTTGCATTTAAATTAGATAAATATTTAGTAATTATCCCTTTAAATTATTTTGTGATGATTTAGTTACCTAAAATTATTATTTTTCACCTATAATATATGTTTCAAATATTTCATTTCATTTCATATAATTACATTAGTATTTTTTAAGCTATTTATCTAACTTTGCAATAATGGCATATATTCATACATAAAGGCTCTTCATTTTATATTATCTGTGTCAAATAGTATTTTTGTAATTTTATAATACAAAGTTATTATTTTAAGTATTTCAGTGTAGAAATAATATTTTATTTTATTTATTAAGTATTTTTATAAATTATTTTTGATAAATTGTGGGGTATTTAAATAATAGCCCAATTTTTACCTATTTTTGGACCCAAATTAACCCAGCAGCTTAGCCCAATTACTCCAAGCCCAAAATCAAACTAACCTTTAAAATTAACTCGGGCAGACCCTTTTAATCTGCCTCAATCTCCTTTGATCCTGGCCGTTGATTTCAAATGATCAACGGCCCCTAATAAATCAACCCCTTCTAAATTAGCCCATTCCCTAACCTTAATCCCATTTTCTTGTTTCCGCCGCCTCTGAACACACCCTCATCTCCCAAACGGAAACCCTAGTCGCCCCCCTTAATTCCCTCTCCCAATCCCACTAATAATGGGATTCTACATTTTTTGTTTACCATATATAGATCCTTGGGGTACTGGTTATACGCTTTTGGTATTTCTTAGGTATTTGCGTAATTATGGCAAATACCACCTCTATATCGGATGAAAATCGACTCAATCTTGAAGATTTGGACGATATCCCGTCCATATACGCGAGATGAACTGGATTTTTCATACCAGTTGGCCGATCTCGAGTTTAAAACCCTAACTAGGGTTTGGAGTTTGATACTTTTCCTTTTCTGTTATTCTACTGACTTGCATGCGAGATTTTCCCCTTTTCTTCGTCCGTATTTACTTGATTTCTTTCCTTACCTATGTTTAATCCGTTATTTTCGTTGTTTGTGCATCCAATTTTACTACTATATAAACCCCTTCCCATTCCCCTTTGAGACAGACTTTTAGTCACGGTCATCTCACTAAAATTTGAGGCTGGTTATGTTAATTCCTTCATTGTCTTGTAAAGTGCTTTGTGTTGGCCGGCTGAAAGCCAAGGCCACTGAGAATCTACTGTTCGAACTTTCTATTGGTGCGAGCATTGCCCGGGGTTATTTTGAAGCTCTTGGGAACTTTGACGCATCGATATTTCTAGATTCTTGTGGATCTTTTATTTTTTAATTGTTGTCCGTTTAACTGGTAAGCTACTTGACTATTGCAATTTTATCCCTATGTGTCTTTGATTCGCATGTGTTGTCACCTCTGAAATGTATAGCTTAATGTATTTTCTAGATCATTTTGTGCGCGATTATGTTAATTCTACTATGTTCTAAGTCTCTTTAGCAGCTAACTTCCTCCTAATGCTGCTAGTTTTGAGATTGCCTAAGTCTAGTCTGGATAATCTGATTTTCTTAAGTTCGTTTAATCAGTGTATGGGTGCTTGAATATTCCCTAAAACTTGCTTACTTACCTTGTCTTTGATCTCTATAATGAGTGTTTCACACTTGTGTTAGAACTTCCTATGTTAATTATAACATGTTCCCCTACTATTGTGTCACTCAACATGAGCCCCATACTCATTAGTGATTGACTGAAATCTTAACAGTTACTTCAATTTGTTTACCATGCCCTATTTGAACCATTTTGTTTTATGGAATAACTTAAATATTCTTTAGTTAATTAGTCTATTGTGTCAATCTCATAATATCTACATGTGTTATTTGGTATGAGCTTGCTATCTTGCACTGCTCTGAATTTCTGCAATATTTGTCCTGCATTTACAATATGTTTCAATTTGTATTAAGGCCACTTTCTATCTACTATGATCTTGCTTCTATGCTAATATGTTTCCCAGTATGCCTTTGGTTCATTTGATACCCTATCCTTTCAGTGATTGTCACAGTGGGTGTCCCTCATTATGTCTAAATATTTTTTAACATGGCACTAAGATGTATACTTAACTTAATTTGGATCTTTAGGTCTCAACCGGTTTAACTTCATGCATCTGTACATGATAATCTATATATGCATGCAAACCTGTTTCTTCTCCTAATTCTTTCAATATGAGGTTGTCTATGTGGTACTTTGCTATGTGTGGAAATCTTGCTGAACCTATTGGCCTGCTTGACTAGTTGCTCTGTATGCTCCACTTGGTGTATCACTTGATTTCTGTCCCTCTATCACTATCCACTCTCCTTACTTGCTACTCATGCTATTTAGAATTCTCATTCTTAGCTGGCTGAAAGCCAAGGCTATCTAGGTTCTAGTGTTGGCCTCCCTAGTGTGAGCATTGCTCGGGTCCACTTAAGGCCCTTGTGAACTCTGACACACTAGGGCTTGGTCCTAGTCACTCTCTAAACCTCCAAAATTGTTCCTACTATTATACTTCCCTATCATGTACTGTGTATCTATATTGGTTGTTCCAAGTGGTGCAACACTTGGTGTTGTGGCTAAGTGAATTAGTTTGACTCTTCTTTGGCCCCGTGAGTCGTGTATTGAACGTGGCTCTTTGTTGAAAGCCTGGGTACGCAGTGTAAGAGATATTGAAGGCCTAGCAATGCCGAGTATATATTTATTTTATTTGGGCCTACTGTGGGCCTGTTCACTATTATGTAATATGGTTACTTTACTCATTATTGAGCCTGTAATAATCTTTGTATAAACAATTGCGGTTTTTAGTAAAAGGGAATAAGGTAGATTTTAATATTTACATGCGATGGGTAGATAGCATGCCTATAGGACTTATGTGTTTGCTATATGCGTCGTTCACTCTCTATGCACATTGTAGAAATCATGACATTAGAAGAAGCACACACTCACACTACTTGTATACTAGCAAAGAATGAACTCAAATGCTTCAATTATCCTTGTTGCTACATGTTGTTAGAAAACCTGACCATAGGAAATAAATATCGTTGAACTTTTCTTCAATTTGCATTCCTGCAGCATATCCACTAGAGATCATGCCTATAGGATTTTAATCATCTCATTTGTTATTGTATCGCATTGTTCACCTAGAAAACATGCCTATAAGGTTAAAGTATAACAATAAAATCCGTTCCAAGTGTTAATCGTCAGAGATCCTATCTATAAGATACCATTATTCGCCTTAATAACGGTAATGATGCCCCTTTCAACATTTGTTTATCGTTCACGGCCAATATCAAAAGCATGAGTAATTTTGGGGTTCTCTCGATAGATTCCACTGTCTTCATTACATAAACCACTTAGACGCAACATCTACAAGATTAATGATTAGAAATCTGCAATTTCAATAATCAGTACGCAACAACTGTACAATCTCGTGTATGAGCAACGCTTGGCCTCTGAAACTGCTTGCATGCCTTGATGCCTTATCACATAGAAATCATGTCTATAGGGATTTAAGTTCCTTAATTCTGAACTGACTAACATGAAAACCTGTTTCTCGTGCATTTGTTTTTTAAGTGTGGAGGCTAAATTGAGCCCTTAACTGCCTATATATGAAGTCCAATGTGCTTTTGTCGCCTAGTTTTGACATTTTTGAGCAGCCTACGTGAGGTCTAGAACCACCCCCAAAAATAGAGGTACAATGCCTCCTAGACCATAGGTATGGGACGGGTAGTACAGGCATAGGGTACGACCTATAATTGAATTAGAACGCTTTTAGGTAACAACTTTAACTTAGTAACTGGGTAGCAAGAGATGATAGTCTGTGCCCGCTGAATAATTTGAGTAACACCTCATCTCGAGGGAGTTACGAAATATTATTTATGTTGCATGGAGTGATCCTTTAGGCTAAAAAACTTAGGACCCCCCATCTTATTGCTTTTTCTGTTTGAATCAAGCAGTTGTACTCGTCTATTCAAAATATTTTTATAATAAAATTTCTCAAACTTTGTGCTCTCTGTCTCTCTCTCTCTCTTAGTTTATCTGACTAATTCATATAATTCAAGTTCGGCTGGGACCCACAATTGTGGACCTCGAAGAGTGCCTAACACCTTCTCTTCGAGGTAATTTCGAGCCCTTACCCGATCTTTAGTGATGTAAGCTAGTTGAACCAGAGTCATTTACGAAATAGGTGTCCTAACGCACCTTAAAAATCGTTAGGTGGAGACTCTTCTCTTTTAATAATTCCTTGAAAGAGTTGTCACATGTTGAAACCCGATTTCACGAGAAAAAGGAGCGCGACAGCATGGCGACTCTGCTGGGGATTCTTAGGCTCTTACCATAGCGAATTTGGCTTATATGAAGTAGTTTCTTTGATAAACGTGCTTCCTTCTTCTTTTTATTTGCTGCTACATGAAAATCCCGCTCCTATTTTACTTTTATTTATCCAATTCATTGTTACATGCACATCCCTCCCCTATTCTCATTTTATTTGAATTCGTGGTAATATGCAAATTCCTTCCCCTCTCCACCCTTCCTTTCTCATATTGGTCATAACATGCGTACCCCTTTTTCCCTGGTCATGCTTATTTGCTCTAAGTTGCTCTTCGTTGGTTTTAAAATTGCTACATCATGTCTCTCCCCACCCCTACTCCCTTTCTTACTTTATTATATTCCCTATAATACATGAACTAACTTCTCCTTATTTTCTTTCTTTTTACGTCCTTTATGTTTTATCTTAATACTGCATTTATTGCTTTCATACATTTATCATGCAAATACTTGACAATGTGTTATTTATCTTCGCATAAAGTATGCTCCACATCATATTCCACTCGTACCCAATTAATATCATAGAGGCGCTTGATGAGTGTCCGCACTCTTCCGAAATTACCCTTTAAATTGGAAAGGCTTATTTGCGGTAAACTAGTCGATCAACGGTGCAGTCGACGGTTCCGTGCCTTTCCCTCTCAAGTTGTCCACTTGAGAGTACCAGTCTAGACCCTTCTAGAAACCTCGCTTCAATATCAACTGTGCATGTATCATGTCAAACCTAGCATGGGTTAGAACATTGTCCGCGTGATAAACCGCTAAGATAAGCCTTGCCCAAAGTCCGAAGGGATTTCCATAATCCCAATGGACACCATCACGTTATGTGCATTATTTGGATAAAATATTCCGGTATATTGATCATTAATATGTAAATAGTCAGATCTGGAGAGGGAAAGGGATAACTCTATTTGTTTTGCAGAAAATGAGGCATGAAGTCCCCAGGTTCGGTATGGTTCAAAACATCCCACCTTTGCTGCTTGATTGGTGGAAGAACGTCTCACCTAGTTACAAGAACCATGTGAAAAGGGTCCTCAGAAATTTACCCTCCTTATTGGACATTCGACTAAATAATGCATTGATTGAGGTCGCCACTATGTTTTGCGATGAGAAAAGAGTTGTCTTCCGCTTTGGTGACATAGAAATGACTCCTCTCTTAGAGGAAATAGGAGTCTTCGCTAGGTTACCATGGGATAGTCCGGGTTTACTAGTACCAGAAAATCGCACCCCCCGAGGTTTCCTGAAAATGATGGGTTTGAAGAAAAATAATGAGTTACTCTGTCTGAAGAAGTCATACATACCATTTGAATTCCTTTATGAACGTTATGGGGCATATCAAGTCATATCGCCTTCACCATGATGAAGTTTCCATTACTTCTCTAGGTTGGACACATCGTCGAGTTTTTGTGTTCATTGTCCGTTTCTTGGGGTTGCTGATATTTCCGATGAAAGGGGAGAGGATCCACACTCGCTTAGCCATGGTCGCTAGGACTTTAATGGAGGGAATTGAGTATCCATGGTCGCTAGGACTTTAATGGAGGGAATTGAGGGACAAACTTACACCATCATCCCTATAATTTTGGTTGAAATGTACCGGGCTCTAGATCGATGTAAAAAGGGGTATGGGCACTTCGAGGGCTATAATTTGTTGCTGCAGGTATGGTTATTAGAACATTTCCAGAGAGGTGAATATCTTCAAGAGCTTCTATGACCACTTAATGACCACATATCCTACCATCATCCGAAAAGAATGACATTTATCCCGAATAGATTTGCGTAACCTGGAAGTGCTATGAGCTGGGTGCGCTTCTTCAGCAACTTGACTGACAAAAAGGTACATTGGATGTTCGAATGGTTCCCTACCAGCGAGTTCATCATAAGGCCAAGAGAAACCACTCATCTAGTGTTGATTGGATTAAGAGGAATCTATCCTTATGCTCCTATAAGGGTAATGAGGCAAAGGAGAAGAAAGCAGGTTATACCTCGGGTTTCCAACATGGTCCAGTACAAAGTAGACTTTAAAGGGAGCAGTATTCCATTAAAATTTGAGGCACAACATATGTGAAATAAAAAGGTCATTGTGGAGAAATACACTATCGAGCCAGATAGGTATCATGCCGGCCATGTGTACTTCTAACCGTCATGGTTGGTAGATGATATAGCAGGAGATGTCAAGCCAGGGATTAATCTAAAAAATACGGTTATAGACAACGCTTCTGAAGCACAAATCAAGTACAGGATGCTGCACAAAAGGGTCTTCGAGTCTGAAGATAGGAAATTGGAACAACACAAAGTGGATATGGAAGGCAATCAACTAATGGAAAGAAATTGACTAAATCAACAGAGAGATTGGAATATTTGGAGCAAGGGTTAATGGAACTTGAGGGGAAGATGAGGAAAAGGCTCTCGGATTATCAGAATACATAAGGCAATGAAGGAGGGCATCTAGAAATGGCTTATCTACTATTAGACATGCGTGGCCTGGGGAACTTGATTGATGGATCCAAGAAGGCCAAGCATGGAGAAGGTCCATATGGGGCCAAGAATATTAGGAAACAATGTTTTTACCGCTTTCTAGATACGATTAGATTTTGATTATAATAAGGCAAATGCCATTAGTGACTCTTTTCTCATTATTGTCATTTTAGTAAGGCTTTGGCTCATTTTTGCATTAATGAAATGACGCAATTATTGGCATCAATTTTCTCCAAATATATGTGTCGCTTAGGCCTACCTCGGGCACAATGAGGTCCCTCAAATTAGGACGCGCATTTATTACATACATGTTTTAATATCGCAAAAAATTCTTTTAGTACTCCTTACTGACTTGGTTACCTTTTATTTTTTCTTTTCCTTTGTTTATTCCCATTCCCCAAGGTTGGTTCGTGCATACTGGCATCGTCAGCATATCACACTAGATCTAGAGGTCCTCCCCCTCATTCTCCACCAAGTGATCCCAAAAACAAAGGAAAAACCAAAATGGATAATATGAGCGGTATTAGGAAAGACAATGCTCTTCGTGCAGAGAATATTGAAACTTCAGATGGTCAGAGTACTCCGCGTAGAACGATCTGGTCTTACGTCTGGAACAGAAAATATTGGAGCTACAAGGGGAGCTTGAGCAGGTCCAGAACTTGGAAAACCTTTCCCTCACCCTAAACGTTCCCGACATTAACCAACAAAACACAAACGCCCAAAACCCAGCACCTCCCCAAAACACACAAAACCAAAATCCGCAAAATCCTCTCGCACCTCATCAATATGCCACACCGCCTCAAAACACTAATCATCTACCAGCACCTACCCCTCCACAGCACCATCACCACATCACCAGCGGAGAGATGGCCAACATGGTGGGGAAAATGTTGGAAATCCAAAAGATCACTTTTCATGAAGACGAGCTGCCACCGGAAGGATTAAGTCACTGCATATCACAGTGAAATTTGAGGACAAATTCATTGCCAGGGTCCTGATAGATGGAGGTTCGAGTCTCAACATCTGTCCACTAACTTCTTTGAAAAGTTTGGGTAAAGGTTTGCACGAGATACGAGCAAGGAGTATGAACGTGAAAGCATTTGATGGGTCTCAAGGGGCTACAATTGGGGAAACTAATCTCAGCCTACAGATGGGCCCGACCTGGTTTGTGTTGAGTTTCAAGTGTTAGATATATCCACTACATACAATCTGTTGTTGGGACGACCTTGGATACATGTCGCTGGGGCCGTAGCTTCTACTCTACATCAGGCCGTGAAATTCAAGTGGAACCATCAGGAAGTAATTATCCATGGGGACGGAAGTAATCCCATTTACACCAATCAAACTGTTCTGGTCGTTGAGAAGAAGGAAGTTGGGTGGAGAAACATATTATCGCATCGAGCGTGTCAACACAATTGAGAAATACAAATGGTGGAGCAGTAAGATAGAAAGCATATTGTCATGGACATGGTATGAACTTGGCAAGGGCCTCAGCAAGAATCTCCAGGGGATCACCAAACCAATACAGCTAAAGCGTCATGACACAACTTTTGGGCTCGGGTATGAATACACATGGCACGAGTATCAGAATTGGTCGCCGCCATGGCGTGGTCTTTATTACCCTCTAGAGCAACCAGTACCACATTTGAGCCAGTCATTTCATCAAGCTGACATGATGTGGGGGTCCGAAGAAAATGAAGTTGTAGCCGGCATAAGGGATCTGTTCCTGGATGATGAAGACATGGATTGTAGTGCGATAGTTGAGGAGGAAGAGGAAGGCCTCATTATCCAGACAATGGAGAAGGGGTTGTTCTCGAGAATTGGACTGTTGCACCATCAAGGGCCCGTCGAGTTCTTGGGTAGCCTGGCCATTAGCATCATTTATTTTGAAAGCAATTTTAAGGGCATTTAAGACATTCTCAGTATTTTGTTTTTTAAAATGTTTTCATTTTGAAATAATTGCTCGAATCATTATACTGCATTTGTTTGACGTTTCAATATTTATCAATGGATTGTTGTTTTAGTAATTATTATTATCCTTTACATTTTCTCTCTACAGTGTTATTATTACTTACCCTGATGAACCTACGACTGTGACATGTAATGAGACAACGCAACATAAGGATAGTGATTCAGAGGATCTGGAAGAAGATATAATACCCTAGGAAATTGTCAAAGAAGTGGAAAATTTTAAAAACAAGCCTAAATCCAATTTGGATGAGACTGAAACAGTTAATTTGGGAGATTCCGAAACAGTCAAAGAAACTTGTGTAAGCATTCACCTATCTCCATTAGAAAAAGAAGAATACATCTGGTTTTTTAAAGAGTACGAGGATATTTTTGCATGGTCCTATGATGATATGACCGGTTTGAGCACGTCTATAGTGGCTCATAAACTACCGACCAACCCTATGTGTCCGCCTGTAAAGCAGAAGCTCAAAAAGTTCAAGCCAGATATGAGTCTGAAAATGAAAGAGGGTCACCAAGTAGATCAAATCTAAGGTTCTTAGAGTGGTTGAATATCCAACCTGGTTGGATAACATTATGCGAGTTCCAAAGAAGGATAGGAAAGTCAGAGTATGTGTCGACTATTGGGACTTAAACAAAGCAAGTCCCAAAGATGATTTCTCGTTGCCCAATATACACATACTGATCGACAACTGTGTCAAGCATGAACTCCAGTCCTTTGTGGATTGCTTCGCTGGATATCATCAGATATGGATGGATGAAGAGGATACTGAAAAATATAGCCTTCATTACACCATGAGGAGTGTATTTCTACAAAATGATGTTGTTTGGCCTAAAGAATGCTGGAGCCACTTATATGAGAGCTATGACAACCATTTTCCACAACATGATACATAAGGAGATAGAGGTGTACGTGGATTACATCATCATCAAATCTAAAAAGGGTACATATCACATAGAAGACTTGAGGAAATTCTTTGATAGACTTCGAAGGTACAATCTGAAACTGAATCCCGCAAAATTTGCTTTTGGAGTCCCTGCTGGAAAGTTGTTAGGATTCATCGTCAGTCGCCAAGGACTTGAGCTAGACCCGTCAAAGGTTTAGGCTATTCAAGAATTTCCTCCTCCAAAGAACAAGAAAGATGTGATGAGTTTCTTAAGGCGTCTCAATTACATCATCCGTTTCATAGCACAATCAACTGTGATCTGTGAACCAATTTTCAAAATTTTGAAGAAAGACGCTGCAACAAGTTGGACTGAAGAATATCAGAAAGCCTTTGACAGGATCAAAGAATATTTGTCCATGCCACCGATCCTGGTCCCACAGGAACCTGGGAGACCTCTGTTACTCTATCTATCTATACTAGATGGGGCTTTCGGTTGTGTCTTGGGACAACACGATGAGATAGGAAGAAAAGATCAGGCCATATACTATCTGAGTAAGAAGTTCACACCCTATGAAGCACGGTATTCTTTACTGGAACGCACCTGTTGCGATTTAACATGGATAGCTCAAAAGTTGAGACATTACTTCTGTTCCTACACCGATATCTCATATCAAAGATGGATCCCCTAAAATACATCTTCCAGAAACCCATGCCTACAGGGAAGTTGGCAAAATGGAAGATACTACTGAGTGAGTTCGACATCATCTATGTAACCCAGAAAGCGGTCAAGGAACAAGCATTGGCGGATCATCCGGCAGAAAATCCTATAGGAGGAGAATCCGAACCACTGAAAACGTATTTTCCCGATGAAGAGGTATCATTCATAGGAGAAGATATCACCGAAACCTACGATGGTTGGAGAATGTTCTTCGATAGGGCTGCAAATTTCAAAGGAATGGGTATTGGAGCAGTTTTGGTATCAGAGACAAGTCAACATTATCCAGTATCTGCAAAGCTCAGATTTCTATATACCAACAATATGGCAGAATATGAGGCTTGCATCTTAGGACTCATGTTGGCCATTGACATGAACATTCAGGAATTGTTGGTAATTGGTGATTCAGACCCTTTGGTACATCACGTTCTAGGAGAATGGGCTACAAAGAATACCAAAATATTGTATCTATACTATGTACAAAAATTGATGAAGAGATTCACAAAGATAGAGTTCAAACATGTTTCGAGAATCCAAAATGAGCTCGCAGATGCATTGGCCACTCTATCTTCCATGATACAACAACCAGACAAGAATTTCATCGATCCTATCCCAGTAGGGATTCATAATCAGCCAGATTATTATGCTCACGTTGAAGAAGAAACTGATGGAAACCCATGATTCCATGACATCAAAGAATATTTGGCAAAATGAGAGTACATGGAGCATGCAAATCATACTCAGAAAGGTACACTCCGAAGGCTATCCAACTACTTCTTCCAAAGTGGAGGAATTCTGTATAGAAGGACTCTGGATCTCGGGTTATTACAGTGTGTCAACGCCACGGAAGCATCCAAATTGCTCAAAGAGATACATGTCGGAACTTGCGGACCTTATATGAATTGCTTTGTCTTAGCTAAGAAGATATTAAGAGCAGGATACTTTTGGAAGACTATGGAAATGGACTGCATCAGGTATGTCCAAAAATGTCATCAATGCCAAGTACATGGTGATATTATACGAGTACCACCCAATAAACTCAATGCAACAAGTGCACATTGGCCTTTATCCGTCCGGGGGATGGATTTCATCGGTCCAATCAAACCCGCCGCATAAAATGGGCACATGTTCATTCTAGTGGCCATAGACTATTTCACAAAATGGGTCGAAGCCACGTCTTACAAGGCTCTAACTAAGAAGGTCGTCACAAACTTCGTTAGGGATCGTATTGTTTGTCAATTTGGGGTGACGGAATCAATCATCACCGACAACTCCTCTAACCTTAATAGTGATTTAATGAGATCCATGTGTGAAACCTTCAAGATCAAGCATAAGAATTCCACAGCATACATGCCGCAAATGAATAGGGTTGTGGAAGTCACCAACAAGAACATCAAGAAGATATTGAGGAATATGGTAGATAATCACAAACAATGGCAAGAGAAATTACCATTTTCCTTACTGGGATATCGTACCATGGTTCTCACATCAACTGGGGAAACTCCTTATTTACTGGTCTAGGGTATTGAAGCTGTCATTCCTGCCGAAGTGGAAATCCCCTCTTTGAGAATTATGCAAGAGGTTGAACTCAGTGATGCAGAATGGATACGAAGTCGCTATGAACAACTAGCTCTCATTGACAGGAAAATAATGAATGTGGTATGTCACGGTCAACTTTACCAAAACAGAATGTCCAAAGCTTTCAAAAAAAGGGTCAGGCCTAGACAATTCACACCGGGGAAGCTGGTGCTAAAGAGGACCTTCCCGCATAAAGATGAAGCCAAAGGTAAATTTTCACCCAATTGGCAAGGGCCCTACATGGTTCACAGAGTACTAACATGAGGAGTGCTCATACTTGCATAAATGGATGGAGAAATTTGGCCAAAACCTATCAACTCAGACACAGTCAAAAGATATTATGTTTAGATTGTTTGCATTCCTTCATATGACGTAATTGAACTACACTTGACCTGATCCTCATTTAAGAGAGGATACGTAGGCAGCCCTGTGGGTTCGGTCACATCTCAATAAAATCTTCACTTTTTGCCATGGTCAGAAAACTGGGGCAGAATTTTGAGGAGGAAAGTCCAGCCAACTTCGTCATATACAGAACAGTCAAAGAATCGCTTTTAAACTGGGGCTGAATTTTGAGGAGGACCCTCGAAATTCTAAAGCAAGGAAGTCGCAATGTCTCTAAAAATGTCACAATCATTGGTCCATCTAAATTACTTGATATTGAATACTACTATATTTCAAATAACTACATTAATCAAATGCATGCATATTTTTTTCAAAAACTTTATTTTCATAAACAGCCAGATGCTACCCAGGTTGACTCAAACAGGATCTCAAGGGACGAGCAAAAGAAAAGCAAGAAGAAGAAAGCACGGACCAACCTTCCCCCACAAAACTCATAATTTTTCTTTGGATGCAGGCGCAGGAAGACAATAATATCTGCAGACACATCGTGTCACTACCTTCAAGATAGCAAATTATCCATCCCAAGCATCTACATCTAAGAAATACTTTACTTTCTCACTATCACTCATCGTTTTCTTACATAAGGCTAAACACTGCATTTGTCATTGCATAAGACTAAGCACTGCCTTTATTTGCATGAGATTAAGCATTGTCTCTTATTTGCATGAGGCTAAGCATTGCCTCTCTAACTGCATAAAGCTAAGCACCACCTTTTTTGCATGAGACTAACATTGTCTCTTATTTGCATGAGGCTAAGAACTGCCTCCCTAACTGCATAAGGTTAAGCACTGTCTTTCTTTGCATGAGACTAAGCATTGTCTCCTATTTGTATGAGGCTAAGCACTGCCTTTCTTTTCATAAGACTAAGCACTGTCTCCTCTTCTTGCATGAGGCTAAGCATTACCTCCCTAATTGCATTAGGCTAAGCACTGCCTTCCTTTGCTTGAGACTAAGCATTGTCTCCTATTTTGCATGAGTCTAAGCCCTGCCTCCTCAATTGCATAAAGCTAAGCCCTGCCTTTCCTTGCATCGAGACTAAGCACTCTATTCTATTCCTTGCATGAGGCTGAGCATTGCCTCCCTAATTGCATGACACTAAGCATTGTCTCCTCTTCTTTCACGAGGCTAAGCATTGCCTCCCTAATTGCATAAGGCTAAGCACTGCCTTTCCTTGCATCGAGACTAAGCATTGTCTCCTCTTCTTGCACGAGGCTAATCATTGCCTCCCTAATTTCATAAGGCTAAGTACTGCCTTTCCTTGTATCGAGACTAAGCATCATCTCCTCTTCTTGCATGAGGCTGAGCACTGCCTCCTCAATTGCCTAAGGCTAAGTATTGCTTTGTCCTTTCATAAGACCAAATTCTATCTCCATTACGCTATTTAAAACCTAGCACTATCTTCTATTCGCCTGAGACTAAGCATTGCCTAAGCTCTGTCTCGTTTTACTTCGCATACGACCTAGCATCATATCTTTGCATCTCATGGCTAAAACATCGCCATTTTGTCCAAAGGCATCATAGTCCGAAAGCATCATCCTTATAGCCGGAAGACACCATTCCATGGCCAGAGGATCTCTCAATACTGCATATCATTATTCAAAGGCGTCATGGTTCAAAGGCACCATTTTCATGGCCCGAGGACATCATTTCATGGCCTGCGAATACTTTATCACATGATTCATGGCCTAGGACGTCATGGTCTAAGGACATCATCTTCACCGTCCAAAGACAACTTTCATGGTCCAAAGGGAATTTGCATCATGTTTAAATTCTCGAAATAATCTATATATACTTGCATGCATCGTGTTTTAAGTTTTGCAGGTAATCCAGGAAGTAACCATTCTCCTAACGGGAGCAATCTTCACTCCGGGTTCCATTCAACGTTCACATCTTGCAATTATTTTAAATGCAACTAATCACAGTCAGTTACCCAATTTTACTTGATAACCGTTCAAATATTCATTTTAAGGTACATCCGTAATGTTTCAGACTCACATTCACGATTTCATATAAACTCATCTGATATTTTCCTACCCAAAAGAACCCTTTCCGAAGCATTGATTGTTCCTATAACAACTCCATCGATTCAGTTCACCTTTGGATCCAGAACTACACACGACCTGATTCCCATAGCACTAGAGATATGTAGGCAACTCAGGAACCAGGGTTCGACCTCCATTTTTAAATCACCTCATTCGGTCAAAATCGGTCATCATTTTCTTTACCCGACAACTCTTTCATGATTCTAGAGTAAAGAGGGGCAGCTGTTGATACCCAATTTTGCCCTCGTATTTTCTAAAATGCACATATACTTTCAAAATATCATTTTTGCATCATTATTTAGTTTACAAACCTATACAAGCATATTCTATAATTTTTCATAATTTTTAGAGCTTTAAAATAATTTTCTTGCATTTAAATTATATAAATATTTAGTAATTATCCCTTTAAATTCTTTTTTGATGACTTAGTTACCTAAACTTATTATTTTTCACCTACAATATATGTTTCAAATGTTTCAAAAATCTCTTCATTTTATATTATCTGTGTCAAAATAGCATTTTTGTATTTTTATAATACAAAGTTATTATTTTAAGTATTTCAATATATAACTAACATTTTATTTTATTTATTAAGTATTTTTATAAATTATTTTTGATAAATTGTGGGGTATATAAATAATAACCCAATTTTACCTATATTTGGACCAAAATTAACCCAGCAGCTTAGCCCAAATACCCCAAGTCCAAAACCAAACTACCCTTTAAAATTGACTTGGGCGGGCCCCTTTTAACCCGCCCCACTCTCCTTTGATCCTAGCCGTTGATCTCAAATGATCAACGAACCCTAATAAACCAACCACTTCTAAATTACCCCATTCCCTAACCTTAATCCCATTTTCTTGTTTCCGCCGCCTCTGAACACCCCCTCATATCCCAAACAGAAACCCCTAGCCGCCCTCTTTAATTCCCTCTCCCAATCCCACTAATAATGGGATTCGACCTTTGATTGTTTATCATATATAGATCCTTGGGGTACTGGTTACACAATTTTGGTATTTCTTAGGTATTTTCCTAATTATGGAAAATACCACCTTTATACTGGACGAGAATCGATTCAATCTCGAAGATTTGGCCGATATCTCGTCCATATACGGGAGATGAACTGGATTCTTCATACCAGTTCGCCGATCTCGAGTTTAAAACCCTAATTAGGTTTTGGAGTTTGATACTTTTCCTTTTCTGTTATTCTACTAACGCGCATGCGAGATTTTCCCCTCTTCGTTCATGTTTACTTGATTTCTTTCCTTACCTATGTTTAATCAGTTATTTTCCTTGTTTGTGCATCCAATTTTACTGCTATATAAACCCCTCCCCATTCCCCTTTGAGACAGACTTTTAGTCACGATAATCTCACTAAAATTTGGAATGGGTTCTGTTAATTCCTTCATTATCCTGTTATGTGCTTTGTGTTGGACGGCTGAAAGCCAATGCCACTTAGAATCTATTGTTCGAACTTTCTATTAGTGCGAGCATTTCCCGGGGTTCTTTTGAAGCTCTAGGAACTTTGACGTATCGATGTTTCTGGTTTCTTGTGGATCTTTGTTTTCCGTTTAACTGTTAAGATACTTGACTCTTGCAATTTCATCCCGATGTGTCTTTGATTCGCATGTGTTCTCACCTCTTAAATGTATAGCTTAATGTATTTTCTAGATCATCTTATGCGCGATTCTGTTAATTCTACTGTGTTCTAAGTCTCTTTAGCAGCTAACTTCCTCCTAATGCTGCTACTTTTGAGATTGCCTAAGCTTAGTTTAGATAATCTGATTTTCTTGAGTTCGTTTAATCAGTGTATGGATGCTTGAATATTCCCTAAAAATTGCTTACTTGCCTTGTCTTTGATCACTATAATGAATGCTTCACACTTGTGTTAGAACTTCCTATGTTAATTATAACATGTTCCCCTGCTATTGGGTGTCAGCCAACATGAAACCCATACCCATTATACCTGACTAAGATCTTAACAGTTACTTCAATTTGCTTTCCATTCCCTATTTGAACCATTTTGTTTTATGGCATAGCTTAAACCTTCTTTAGTTAATTAGTCCATTGTGTCAATCTCAGAATATCTACATGTGTTATTTGGTATGAGCTTGCTATCTTGCACTGCTCTGAATTTCTTCAATGTTTGTCATGCATGTACAATATGTTTCAATTTGTATTAAGGTCACTTTCTATCGACTATGATCTTGCTTCTATGCTAATATGTTTCCCCAGTATTCCTTTGGTTCATTTGATACCCTTTCCTTTCAGTGATTTTCACAACGGTTGTCCCCATCATGTCTAAATACTGATTAACATGGCACTAAGATGTATACTTAACTTAATTTGGATCTTTAGGTCTCAACCGATTTAACTTCATGCATCTGTACATGATAATCTATGTATGCATGCAAACCTGTTTCTTCCCCTAATTCTTTTAATATGAGGTTTTCTACGTGGTACTTTGCTATGTGTAGAAATCCTGTTGAACCTATCGGCCTGCTTGACTAGTTGCTCTGTATGCTCCACTTAGTGTATCAATTGATATTTTTCCCTCCATCACTATCCACTCTCCTTACTTGCCCTCTGAAACTGTACAATCTCGTCTATGAGCAATACTTTCCCTCTGAAACCCCTTGTATGCCTTGATGCCTTATCACATAGAAATCATGTCTATATGGATTTAAGTTCCTTAATTCTGAACTGCCTAACATGAAAACATGTTTCGCGTGCATTTGTTGTTTAAGTGTGGAGGCTAACTTGAGCCCTTAACTGCCTATATATGAAGTCCAATGTGCTTTTGTATGTTACCTAGTTTTGACATTTTTTAGTAGACTAAGTGAGGTCTAGAACCATCCCCCAAAAATAGAGGTCCAATACCTCCTGGACCATAGATATGGGAAGGGTAGTGCACGCATAGGGTACGACCTATAATTGAATTAGAACGCTTTTAGGTAACAACTTTAACTTAGTAATCGAGTAGCAGAAGATGATAGTCTGTTTCCGCTGAATAATATGAGTAACACCCCATCTCGAGGGAGTTACGAAATACTATTTATGTTGCACGGGGTGATCCTTTAGGCTAAAGAACTTAGGACTCCCCCACTTATTTCTTTTTCTATTTGAATCAAGCAGTTGTACTCGTCTATTCAAAATCTTTTTATAATAATATCTCTCAAACTTTGTGCTCTCTCTCTCTCTCTCTCTTTGTTTATCTGACTAATTCATATAATTCATGTTCGGCAGGGACCCACAGTTGTGGACTTCGAAGAGTGCCTAACACCTAGTTTTCGAGGTAATTTCGAGCCCTTACCGATCTTTGGTATGTAAGCTAGTTGAACCAGAGTCATTTGCAAAATAGGTGCCCTAACGCACCTTAAAAATTGTTAAGTGGCGACTCTTCTCTTGTAATACTTCCTTAAAAGAGTTTTCACATGTCGAAACCTGATTTCGCGAGAAAAAGGGGCGCGACAACCATTTGAAATTCAACATGTACTATCGCCTCATGAGAATATTAAGAAAATATTTCCGCTAACTAGTATGCATAAATGATACATTAATTATACCTATATTATATTTAGATTTTTAAATAGATTTAATAAAATTCTAATACAAATATAATGTCTAAGTAAAAGTTGCTCTCGTCGTTTGAAAAAGATTGGCATAGGTTGGAGTACGACGGTCAAAGTACTTAACTTTAACTGTGAATTTCAACATAGATTCTTCAAGTTTTTGAAAATAAAATTAATATTTTCAGAAACTACATAAAAATTATTACAAGTCAAAATAATTCATAATTTAAAATATTTAATAAAAACATGGTCAAAGAACAATCTCGTAGTCTTTCCAAATAGTATTGGTGCCAATCTTTGTGAAAAGAAGGAAATATTGACCGTGTCGGCCTAAGGATAAGGCAAGCAAAGAAAAGGCTTTAGGTACCAAAATTTTAGGGGGCTCATTTTTTGCTAATAGTAGGTTTATGAATTATTTTTTTACAAAAAATTAAGCACTTAAAGTAAAAAAGTATATTTTTTTGGTAACTAAATATTTTTATTTATCACCAAGACTGTACAAACCGTAGCCAACTAACACAGTTAGCTATCCGAGAATCCATTCCACTTCCACATGATCAAAGAGAGCTCTACTAGAATCTAAACATACATACTTTCTGTCTAATTCTAATTGGAGCTCGCACACTACAAACACAAGTAATATCTCTAGCTAATCAGAGCGGATCTAGATTTTAGTTTTATGGGTTCATCATTTAAAATTATGGGTTCATATTAACTATTAGTGCAATTTTACTGATTTCTTATACATAAATTTATGTTGTCGAAAGTACTGGGTTCAGTTGAACCCGATAGTTCTATGATGCATCTGCCCTGTTGTGATGACCTAAAAGGTCATCTTGTGTAAATTTAGCAAAAACTGTGTTCTGAGTCCCCGAAAGTCTCCGTTAATCTCACCTCGATGTGTGTGCACATCCCGGGCACGTAGCCGGGAAGCCTTTATGTGGAAATATGTTAAAAGTTGAATTTATGATAATTAATGGAATAAAGACTTTGGTCAACATTTTTGGAAAACGGACTCGGACCCGTGATTTGACGGTCCCGAAGGGTCCGTAGGAAAATATGGGACCTGGGAGTATGCCCAGAATTGAATTCCGAGGTCCCAAGTCCGAGAAATAAATTTTTAAAGAAAATTATTTTCTGAAAATAATAAAGACTTTTGAAAATGAACTTTGATGTGAAATCTGTGTTACCGAGCCCGTATTATGGTTCCGGATCCCGGAAAAGGTTCAATATGTGTTATGTGAGTTATCTGTAAAATTTGGTAAGAAACGGAGTTGGTTTGACGTGTTTTGGATCAAAAATGGAAAATTTGATAGTTTATGAAGCTTGAGGAGATTCTATGGATTTTTGAGTTTAATTCATTATTTTGATGTTATTTTTGTGGTTTAATTACTCGAATAAGTTCGTAGGATGATTTTGAAGGCGTTTATATAATTGGTTTTGAGCCCCGAGGGCTCGGGTGAGTTTCAGGTAGGTGTTGAGGTGCAAAAGAGTTAGAAAAATCTGGTGTTCTGCTGTTTCTGATGTTCTGTGATTTACTCTTAGCGATCACACTGTAATTCACGCGATCGCGATGTGCTTATGGCTGGGGGTTGGGAAATTACCCTACGCGAACGCAGGGCCTGGGTTGCGATCGCGGAGCCTGGGGGCAGTGCTCTACGCGATCGCAAAGGGCCACACGCGAACACGTAGTGCAAATCCGGGCTGGGGGCTGGGGGCTATTTTGCCCACTGCGAACGCGACCCCCGTGTCGCGATTGCGATAGGCTGTGTTAGTATACTCTGCGATCACAATCCCTTCTTTGCGATCACGATGGTCTAGGTACAGTACTCTGCGCGATCGCAGGAGACCTGTCGTGATCGTGTAGGTCATTTTTGCCCAGCTATTTAAAATGTCCAAAACAGAATCTCATTACGAGATTTCATATTTTTCACCATCTTCTTCTTTTCCAAACCTCATAGCCGATTTCCAAGCTGCTCTTCCTCCATAACCACTTAGGTAAGTAATCTTAACTCCAATTTCTTCCATTTTCTTCATCAATCATTAGATTCTAGGCCTAAAAATATGGAATCAATGGTAGAATTTGGGGGTTTTTGGGTAGAGTTAGGGCTTTTAGAAATTTTGAGAATTCAACCTCATTTTGGGGTCAGATTTCAAACCAAATTGTATATTCGGGTTCGTGGGGGAATGGGTTATCGGGTTTTGGTCCGAACCTCGAGTATGGAAAAAGCGGGCCCGGGGTCGAATTTTAGTATTTTTGGAAGAATTATGGGAAATGTATAATTAGGCTTTGGGACTGAGTTATTGATTAATTATTGATGTTATTAAGTCAATTATGTCTAGATATTATTGTTTTGGAGTCGGATTCAAGAGGAAAGGCCGTGATTGAGGCTTGACTTGCATTCTTGGAGCCGAGGTAAGTGTTTGGCCTAACCTTAGCTTGAGGGAATAGGTATAGAGTCTTATTTTCTATGTGTAATTCATGTCCAACGTATAGGTGAGGTGACGGGCACCTATATGTTGTGGTCAAGCATGCCCGTGAGTCGAATTTTGATGTGTTATTTAATGTCTTTGATATTCTCCGTGTTGTGAATTATCGGGAACCTTGGAAGTGGTACCTTGAGGTTACTTCATGACGTAGAAAGTTCTTGATTATCTGTTCGGTTGAGGGTTTTACTATTGCTATGATACTTCTGAGTGAGAATTGTTATAGCTGAGTCCCTTGCCGGGACAATAGAATTGGGTTGATTATGTCTGTACATTTGAAATGTCGCATTGTTAAAATTTCATATCAATTGTTATTTTTATATTCATCATGCACGAGGGAACATTCCGTATCGATGATTATTATTTATGCACGAGGGAACATTCTGTGTCGATGATTATATTATTTCTGCACGAGGGAACATTCTGTGCCGATGATTATACTATTTATGCACGAGGGAACATTCCGTGCCGATGATTATATTATTTATGCACGAGGGCACATTCCGTGCCGATGATTATATTATTTATGCACGAGGGAACATTCCGTGCCGATTGATTATTATTTATGCGCGAGGGGACATTCAGTGCCGATTGATTATTATTTATGCGCGAGGGGACATTCCGTGCCGATTGATTATTATTGATGCATGAGGGGACATTCCATGACAAGTCATTATTATTTATGCGCGAGGGGACATTCCGTGCCGTGTGATTTTGAGGCTATGCACGAGGGGTCATGTCGTTCCTTCTCCTGTCTATTTTACTTGTTTCGAGTTATTATTTCCTGCTTTACTTCTACTTTCCAGTTAGTACTTGATTCTACTGTTTTAGCAATTATTGCACCTTTTATCCCCAGTATGTTCTTCCCCGTAACTGTATTCTTGTTTATTTTCTGCTATACTATTGAACTGCACAGGTAAAATTTGTTGTCGCGTCCTAGACTCGTCACTACTTCGCCGAGGTTAGGCTCGGCACTTATTCAGTACATGGGGTCGGTTGTACTGATGCTACACCTGCACTTCCTTATGTTGTGCAGATTACGTAGCCGGACCCAGTGGACCTCGTTAGGGGGAGTATCCTTCAATCTATTCCAGACGACACCGAGGTAGTTCCGCAGGCGTTCGTGGATCTCGGCGTTACTGTCTATCTTTTATTCTGTCATCTATGTGTTTCTAGACAGATATATCATTTTATTTCAAACTGTTGTTTTTAGCCAAATCTTAGACTGGTTCGTGAGGTTGTGACTCCACTACTGGGTTTTGTACTTAAAGGGATTTCTTCGTTATTAGCTATTGTTATTTAGCTTTTGTTAATGCTTCTGCACTTTATCTCAATTATCTAGTCAATGTTTGTTATTTTCACTTGTTAATAAATTAATTCAGTTAACACATTGGCTTGCCTAGCGGGCGCACCGTTAGGTGCCATCACGGCCTGAAGGTGGGATTTCGGGTCGTGACACCTGTAGCTAATGACTCACTAGCTCTATACAACTTCTCAAAGATTCTCATGTTTCTTTTTATCTGAATGATATAGACATACTATGCGTCCATCATCTTGAACAAATGAGCAGGTTGTGATTTTCCCTTTGATCTGCTAATAATTTCTTGTTGATGTTGTTTCCATCCCACTGTATTCGTTGGTCGCTCTTGAGCCTGTTGAAATACTTTATGCCATACTCTTTTAGAATATTCACATTCCAGGAAGAGGTATTCATTAGTTTTATTAGAGCTTTGGCACATCACACATTGCGTGTTTATCTCTAATCCCCGATTGATTAATCTCTCAGCAGTTAGAAGTCTGCCTTGCAACTGCAGCCACAGGGTAAATCTAGCTTTTGGACGAACGACATTGGAGAACATCATGAATTTCCATGGCACTCTATGCATCTCCAATAAGTTGTATATATATTTGTCTTATGATGCTCTTTCAAGCTTTAAAATTGCATTGCACTTCCTCCAAAGTAAACCCTGCTTCCATAATCTTCCTGATCATCTAACATGCATGTTGAGGTATAGCCACAAAGTTTATTGATTGTCCTTTGATATAATATATGTGAATCCATTTGATCCACAGTTTATCCTATTTATGTGCTAGATCCCAACATGTCTTTGCTATAGCAGCTTTATTCCAAAGGTGTAAATCTGTCAAGTTAAGATCTCCAACACTCTTTGGGGTGCATATTTTTTAGAAACCAAGGCTTTCTTGGTATGGTGTTGCAGCCTGACCATATGTAACTTCTACAATAGGCATCAACAATCTTTAAGACTTTAGCATGTAGTACAAACATTTGGGCCTAATAGGTTTGCACACTAAATAGAACAATTTGGACCAGCTGAATTCTTCCTGCATAAGACAATTCTTTGTTGTCCATGATGAGATATTTGCCACTATCTTCTCTATAAGAAGTTTCCATTGTAGTAGGGAAAGTTTCTTGGTCGACTATGGAACCCCAAGGTATCTAAATGGTAGTTCTCCACTAGAGAACCCAAGTTCATGTTGAATTTTTTCTCTGTCATCTCTGCTCACTCCACTGAAGTATACTGAACTTTTCCCTAAATTTGCTTTTAGACCTAAGGCTTCAGAAAATTGGTTGAAGCATTGGTGTAATGCAATCATTTATGAGATGTCACCTCTGGCAAAGAGCAAAAGATCATCTACAAAACACAATTGTGTGATTGGCAATTTTGAGCATCTCGGATGGTAATAAAATTCTGCCACATCTGAATATCCTCTTAGGCTCCTACTCAAGTATTCCATTGGCAAAGAGGAAACGAGACATGTGATCTCCTTGTCTGAGCCCTTTAGCAGCATTGAAAGATTTTGATGGTTCCCCATTGATCAAGATAGTACAATTGATTGTATTCATACATCTAGGACACATGTGATGAACTGTGAGTGAAATCTTAGTTCCACCATTACCTGTTCCAAGTAAATATGCTCTACTGAATCATAAGCTTTCTCCAAATCTATCTTATTTATGCACCTTGGAGATACATGTTTCCTTGTGTAAGCCTTGACCAGTTCATGTGATAAGATGATATTATCCCCAATTTTTCTCACAGGTGTAAAGCCTACCTGTGCTTCACTGATAATGGATGAAATGACTTTCTGCATTCTTGCTGTTATGACCTTAAAGATCAATTTATATAGAATTTTACAACAGGCTATTGGCATGTATTCTTTAACTGTTGTAGGATTATCATTCTTTAGAAGAAGGGTTATAGATGTACAGTTGATGGCTTTGTACATTTTTCCTGTAGCAAAGAATTCCTGCACTGCTTCTACCACTTCTTTTTTTATGATATCCCATGATTGTTTTGAAAAAGGTGGAATTATATCCATCAATTCCTGGAGCTTTATCCTTACCTGTAGAATCCAGCCCATCTTATATTTCCTTCTCAATTACTGTTGCAATTAGAATCATTCTATGTCGCAGAGAGAGAGAGAGTTGGACCTCTCTTCATGTTGAGCATGTTAATTGCTGGTAGTCTCTGAGTAGATGGACCCATCAGTGACTTATAGAACTTCACAATCTCCTCATGAATGTCTTTTGGTTCTGTGAGTTTTACACCATCTAAGGAGGTAATTTCTCTGATGTGTTTTCTCTGGTTTCTCTCCTTGACCATAAAAGAGAAGTATTTAGTATTCGAGTCACTCAATTGAATCCATTTGACCCTTGATTTTTGTCTCATGATACTCTTTTCAATCAAAGACGACTATTTCTCCAAGTTGTGTGAAGTAATTCTTTCTTGCTCTATCATACTATCAGGCCGGTGTTCAGTTAGCTGCTTTTGGATTGCTACCAAGTCATTTCTTGGTTTATCTACTCTTTATGAAACGGATTTGAACTCCTCATTATTCAGTTCTGAGTAATGGTTTAAGGGCTTTCAGTTTCATCCATATGTTCCTCATCTTCTAGTTGGTGAAGTTTTGTTGCCAGACTCTTTCAACTATGGGGAGGAATTGTCATGCTCAACCCAGTATTGAAAAATCTGAAAAGGCACTTTGACTTTGTTTTGGTTTGCCTCCAGGAAAAATACCATAGAGGCATGGTCTGAGATTAGAGGTACATCATACTCCATAACTACGTGACCCCATTGCATCATCCAACCATTATTGCCAAATGCTCTATCTAGCCTACTACATATTCTGTCATTGCTCTATTGTTTGTTTGTCCAAGTGTAGTATTCCCCTTTCCAGCTAACTTCATTTAGTAATAGTTCATGTATACATTTAGTAAAGTCTCTTGTTTCTGCATATTGGATAGGATTCCCAAAACTTCTATCATGTGGATAAAATACTGCATTAAAATCCCCACAAATCAATTATGGTATAATTACACTTTGTGCTATTTCCTTCAGTTCATCCCATAAGGTTCTCCTTTGTTCACATGTGTTATAACCATAAATAATAATTAGAACACATGATACATCCGTTTCTTTCATAGTAATCTGACAGTGTAATAGTTGTGCATCCTCTCTTAGTTTATCAACAATATAGATACTAGTATCCCAAAGCATTCAGACTCTGCCATTACTAGCACTATGATAGTTGTATTGAAGTCCCCAATTTGGAGCCACTGCATTAGCAACGGTATGAGCTTTATGCTCTTTCTCTCTAGTTTCAATTAGGCCTTCTAGTTTAATGTGTTTTGTCTTAGATACTTCCTTAGTTCCTTCTATTTATACTTCTTATTTTCACCCTTTACATTCTAGTAAATCTAATTCATAGAGTAAGGTTGAGTCCACCTCCTTTGTCAGGAGGTTCTGATTTTGATCCTATATAACCTCTATGTAACACTTCAAACCCATTATTGGTTGACACTGAACATAAGACAGGCTCTGGTACATTGTTCACTACTTTCACTTTGTTAGGAGTAATTTCTACAGCGTTTACTCTAGTTGAAGATGGCATGGTAATGGAGTGTTGTTTCTGTAACAATGCATTTTCCTTCTGTAATTGTCCACCACCTTCAGTATATTTGTCATTTGTCTCTTTGTACTGGGACATCTCTTGTTCTATATCTTTATTAGAGCCTATTTTTTATCCAATTGCTTGATCTTTGGTTACCCATATTCGGGTATTTTTTCCCCTCCCCCTTGCTTTTTTGACTGATATGCTTGTTATGCATCATTTCTTCTTTGTGCAATTGAACCAACACGACCAATTACTTGGCATTTGGTGCAGAATAATGGCTTCCAACCGTACCTCCCTGCTTGTTGAAAGGTTCTCCCGTTTGGTTACATGACATCTAATTTATCTTGCAAAGGTTTTGTCATATTGACTTCTACTAGAATTCGAGCAAAAGAGACTCGCATCTGTTTGGCTGTGCATTCGTCTGCATACATAGGAGTACCTATAGCACTGGCAATCCTACTCGAGGAGTTATTCCCCCAATAGTTCATTGGTAATTTTGGAACTTCACTCAAAAAGGTATTTCAATTGGGATTCCTTATCAAAGTCAAAATCTATTGTCCAAGGCTCTAAAATGATCGGTCGATTATTAATAGTATAAGGGCCAGAATACATGATTCGTGCACGTTGGTTGTGGTTTGGAATTTGATGATATCATATCCTTCATCATGCATGAACAAATCAGTACTTGCAATGTGGTTCCATTTCTGAACAATATAAGGACGCATAGCATTGTATCATGGGCAATCCCCAATTACATAGGCAATTAGGGCTCCCCTCCATTATTCAGTCTCAAGTTCCACTTCCTCCTTTTCCAGTTGAATCACTATTTTTCCATTAACTATTTGAGGTGCGATATAGGACAGAGCCATGCTAATTTCCACTGCTCTATTCTTAGCAAAAAATTTCGCCCATTGATGTGCTGGTTGTTGTTGTGCTAATTCAGCGAACTCAGAATTTTGCATCAGCACTATTCCATTGGTTTCCTACACCACCTCTTCAGTCGTTGTGCTATTATGTGCAATTGCTTCTTATACGAACTTATTCCTCTTTTCAATTTCTGGATCTGGACTCAATTGAAGTTTCTTAGCAGCTCCAATTGATTTCTAAGACGGCCTACTCTCGTTAGGGTTTCTCAGTTTACTCATATGAATTGGTGTAATTAGCCCAGTTTCCTCACTTGTAGTTTCCGGTTGCATGCACGCTCTAACGGAACTTTCAAAGGTAACTAGGGGAACTTTCTTTGTCCTTCCACCGCGTCCTCTTCTACAGCCTCGTCCTCGCCCTCCTGCCATGGCTATCCACATCGGCGTTGGTTAACTAACTTGCACCGAGAGCATAAGAAGAGAGCATTTTGTTTAATAAGTATATATTTTAATAAAATGAAAATAAAATTTTAATATATTTGAATAATTCGAAGCATTTGTAAATTTTTTTTTTATTTTCTATTTAGTGGTAAAACATATTGCATTAACCTCGAGAGTTCCTTAAAACATAATAGTCCATTGATAATGGCGATTTAGACTTATATTTCAAATTAAAATGTTAAGAAAAATATTATAATTAAAAGACAATACTCTAACTGATAATTCGATATACTTAATCATATAAGAGGACTTGATTCTTTTCAAATGTATATATTGCTAATAGCATAATATTAATAATTTTTATACTAGTTGCATATACAGAAAAAAAGCTTTGAAAACTAAAATTGATAAAATCTTATTTAAGATCAACAGTATCTCAAGATAAATTAAATGGATTATCTATACATATTATTAATTGAATTAATTATTTAAAAATTTAATTAAAAATAAAATTATTACATAATAACTTTACATTTCAAAAACCAAGATAAATAAACATCAAAGAAAAATATATACAAAGTTTTTGTTAAAATATTATTTAAGGCCTCTAATCAAGGTTTGGCTTTAGGCCACCAATCCCCTTCAATCACCCCTAAATATTGAATTCATCCGGACCGCACGGAGTATAGTAACTCTGCCCCTGGTCTTAGGAGCCAATTCCAAAACCATGGTCTTAGAGAGGTAGTGAATACTGTGACTACAGGGGACACGTACAGTGGATCGCGCATTCCACCATATATATGGTCGGAGCCAAACGACTCTTGACTCACTACACTTATTATTTACTCGTTTCCTATTACTCTTCATTGTTGGTCAATCTGTCAAAATTTTGAAGGTCAAATCGTCCTCTCTTTTTTTTGTTTAAATTTCGTACCCTATCATACTTCGCTAGTTATAATGAAAGTGCGTGTGGAGAACTCTACTTGTATACTATCTAATTTCATCTCGAGGTTACATTATATATGCCGTCGTATAGATTATTATTTACACTATTAGGTCACTCAAAGAATATTTACAGGTAAGCTTCCTTAAATATGAGATTTATAATCTTGAGAGAAGATAAATTACCTAATATAATTAATAGGTAATTTTGACATGATGGTGTGACATTATTGCAACTGATTAAGATACGTTTCAAACGTGGACGATGAAATTTCCAACATATCATATGATTCTTGTTCTTGAAAATTAAATCCACATTTTTTCAAATCCAAAAAACATATGGGGCTCCAGAATTCCTCCCAAAAGCAAATACTTTTATGCATAACTCTTCTATTTGATTCACAGTATCCTCTATTCTCGTGAGATGATTCTTGGGATGTAGAGGAACAACTTGTACATATTAGAACTTTAGGGTATATTATAGTTAGTTGAGAAGGAGGTTAAAGTAGTTAAATTGGTTGGTTGACAATTGTCATTGAGTTGTCAGTTAGTTAGTGCATTTGAGCACTATAAAACTATTGTACCCTGCTTCTTACTCTTTAGATGAAAATACATATCGATTCTTCTGCTCTTTATCTTCTTCATCGCTATTCTTACTAATTTGTTAGCTGAATTCTATCATGGTATCAGAGCGGGGATTGTGCGGACTATAATTCCGATCAATTTTTTGGCAAAATTTGGAGTTTAGGAATTTCAATTTCGAACATCCATGGCAGAGAATGAAGCCAGCTTACTAGATAACAATAATCCGTTATTTTTGCAAGCTTCAGATGCTCCATGACTTGTCCTAATTCGGCTCAAGCTCACAGGACTAGAAAAGTACGCACTGTGGAGCAGGACGATGAAATTGGTACTCCAGGGAAAGAGCAAGCTTGGATTTGTGGATGGATCTTGTGTGAAGAGCATGTACAGAGGTGAATTGGTGGAGCAATGGGAGAAATACAACACGATTGTCCTCTTGTGGATTGATAGTGTTGTCTCAAATGAATTTATGCCAAGTATCATATATGCATCAAATGCAATAAAGGTATGCAATGATTTTCAATAGAGAATTGATATGTAAAATTTGACGAGAATTTGTCATCTATGGACTGCTTTTGCAACTCTAAGGCAAGGAACTGATTCTGTCACTAGTTACTATTCTAAAATGAAAGACCTATGGGATGAATTAGATGTATAGCACCTTTAGATTCATGTGACTACGAAGATTCGAGGCCTTCTGTAGAACACTTGAAGAACATTCGTCTGCTACAATTTCTTATGAGGCTAAATGAAAGTTATGGTAATATTCAAAGTAATGTGTTGGCTAAAATACCAATGGTTACTGTAAATGAAGCTTATGCAACAGTAACGCAAGAGGAAATTCAAAGAATCTTGGGAGTTACAGACACATGAAGGATCCACTCACAGTGTTGGCAGGAAGAGGTCATGGATTGAGACCTAAGAAGCCAGTATTAGTTTGTGATTACTGTGGTTATAAGGGACATATTAAGGAAATTGCTATAAAATAGTAGGGTATCCACCAGATTTCAAAAGCAAGAGAGAAAATCAAAATGCTGGAGGGAAGGACCTATGTGAACAATGCAACCAATGAGGAGAAACAAGCATCTGTGCTGCCAACACAAGAAAATTTCTTCATTGAGGATCAATACAAACAGCTGGTGAATTTGTTATAGAAAACCACCACAAATGACTGTTCCACAAATACTACAGGTATTATCACTTTAATGACAAATGCAGCTGCTAATGATCATGTATGGATAATGGACTCAGGCGAACTCACCATGTGACTCACTGCAAGGATATTGTAGATAACCTTAGGAAAGCAGATCATAAAATAAATGGAGTTCAATTACCTACAGGCAATAGAGCTGATATAACACACACAATAGATTCTATAGTTCTAGGGAATATGACTATTGAGGGTATTCTGTATGTGCCAGTCTTTAAATTTAACTTATTGTTAGTCTCAAAACTTACTAGGCAGATATGTTACTCAATTGGTTTCTATCCTGATTTCTGTATATTTCAGGGTCTTTATAATGGCAAGGTGATGGGAATTCTTAGAGAAAACAATGGGTTATACTCACTAAAGGAGAATCTACCAGTAGCTGCAGCAAGTTTTCTAGACGAAAGTGGAAACATAAGACTATGGCATTTGAGATTAGGTCATGCATCAATAAATTCTTTGCAGCACATTCCAAAATTAAAGAATAACGTGCATACTAAAGTGCAGGACAATTGTGTGGTGTGCCCTTTGGCAAAACAATGTCGACTGCAATTTCATGTTAGTAGCACCAGGTCAAGTAGTTGTTTTCGGCTTGTTCATGTGGATGTTTGGGACCTCATAAGGTACCTGCATATGACAGAAAATATTATTTTGTTACAATAGTAGATGAGTGTAGCAGGTTTACGTGGGTGTGCTTAATACAGTCTAAATGTGAAGTAGTTGTTGTAATAAAGAATTTTTTTGCAATGATAAGAAATCAGTTTGAAACCATAGTAAAGGTTTTTATATCAGACAATGAGACTGAATTCTTTAACTTTTTCAACGCAATCGCATGTTTTCTTCTTTAAAGATCATACATCAAAGTGGTTGCCCATAAACTTCACAAAAAAATGGGGTGGTTGAAAGAAAACATAGGCGTATCTTGGAGGTTGCCAAAGCTTTAAAATTCCAAAGTTTAATTCTTAGGAGGTTCCAGGGTGACTGTCTGAGGACAACAATGTATTTGATAAACGAACTTCCCACTAGTGTCCTGCAAGGTAAATCACCTTATGAGTTGCTTCACGAAAGACCTGCCAAGATAGATCACCTGAAGGTGTTTGGATGCTTATGTTATGCAAGCAATTTTCCAAAAGTGACAAATTCACAGCCAGGGCAAGAAGGGAAGTCCTTATTGGATACTCAAAACACAAAAGGGTTATAGGTTGAATGATTTAGAGAAAAGAAGTATTTTTGTTAGCAGAGATATGGTGTTTAAGGAATTCATTTTTCCTTTTGAAAGAAGTACAAACTCAGATACTACTGAAGATTTGTTTACCTCTCAACAGTCATTTGTAGACAATGGTGTACAACAACCACATACAACTATAGTACCAACTCCACAACAGGGCATGTAAATGCCAACTGATGCAAACAGTACTGCACAAGTAGGAGATGTCAGTGATGCAACATGCATAGAACATACAGGAGCTGCTGAAGAAGATGAATCCGCAGACATAAGGAATGACAATCTTATTCCTGAACAAGTTGAGACAGCATAAGTTCAGGAACCTATCTTGGAGGGATTGTAAGAAGCAACAATGGAGATACATACATCACCAACATCATCACAAACAGAGACTAGAAAGTCTAGTAGACAAGGCAAACCTTCTATTTGGCTTAAGGATTACATAACTACAACTAAGCCATATATAAATAGTATTTACTCTATTTCTAATTATATATCATATGAAATTTATCACCTACATATAAAACCTATCTATGTGCATTCTCAGCTAAATCAGAGTCTTTCAATGAAGCTGCACATGACCAAATATGGGTGGAAGTCATGTACCAAGAGATTAAAGCACTTGAAGAACATAACACTTCAGAGGTAGTTAATTTACCAGAAGGAAAGAAACCAATTCACTCTAAGTGGGTGTTCAAGATCAAGTACAAATCTAATAGTAAATTTAAGAGATTTATGGCAAGATTGGTTGCAAAAGGATACACTCAATAAGAAGGGTTGGACTACCATGAGACATTCTCACCAGTTACATGTCACGACCCAAATTTCCCTCCGTTGGGTATCGTGATGGCACCTAGTCTTAGGGACTAGGTAAGCCTAACATTTCCACTCAACAACAACAATAATAAGGGAATTATAACATTCTCTATATAGAAATCTTGACAAAGTTTATAATTTCCCAAAAACCGGTAAATACAAGTCATAAGCTCTACGACATCTTTCAACCGAATCTAAATACAACTGTCTAGAAATAATAAGTACAGTTGACATAAACAAGAAGGTGACTCCGAAGCCTGCGAATGCAGCAACAGGTTTACCTTGAGTCTCCTCATCAACGATCCACGCAGCTAACAACAACAATTACCTGGATCTGCACACAAAAATGCGCAGAAGTGTAGTATGAGCACACCACAGCGGTGCCCAGTAAGTATCAAGACTAACCTCGGTGAAGTAGTGACGAGGACTAGTCAAGACACCACTGGTCTAGTAAGTAAAAAGACATAAATATACCAATGATCGAAACATAATATCTATCTAAATATTTTCGATATAATTAACGGTACGATCAAATGATACAGAAGAAAATTTAATAATTACGATAAACGGACAACATAATAGAAATACGCAAGGAGAATGGAAAGAATGCAAGCCAAATGTCGGGAACCACAACCCAATAAAACACTAGCAACTCAGCACTGCATCAATTTATTCACGTCAGACCGTAGCCAATAAACTCAATAAAACGGGTCAAACCTTCGAGTGAAAACCTTTAAATCGTGAGTTTATTTCGAAGCTTTAAAGATATAATCATTTCGGAATAGAGAAATTTCTTCTTTGAAACATACTTTCTCTGAATGTATATTTATATATTTTTATAAAGAGAAATCTTTAAAACATAGTCTCTTCAAAATACGTGGTGTTCAAACATACTTTCCCAAGTACTGCTCTTTCAAATATCATCAAAATACGTGGTGTTCAAATATACTTTCCCAAACACTGCTCTTTCAAATATCATTTTTCTGCAAGACAAATACTTTTCAAATATACTTTCGAAATAGCAGTCCTTCAAACATAACTTTTCCTGGAGATAATTGCTTTTCAGCTATACTTTTCAATACGTATATATATATATATATATATATATCTTTCGATCCAAATCTACTCAATGATAAAATCACCGGAACTTAGTCCGCAACTCAGAATTTGTCATGCAATGCAGCACAGGGGCAAAGCTCCCGGAATCTCGTCCATAGTCCCAATTTAAATATGCGATGCAGTACAAGGGGAAAGCTCCCAGATATCCGTCCGTAGTCCCAATTTAGATATGCAATACAGTACAGGGGGAAAGCTCCCGGATCTCCGTCCGTAGTCCCAATTTAAATATGCAATGCACTACAGGGGAAAAGCTCCCGGATCTTGGTCTGTAGTCCCAATTTAAATATGCAATGCAGTACACGGGGAAATCTCCCGGATCTCGGTCCGTAGTACCAATTTAAATATGCAATGCAGCCACTAAGGAAAACAACCAGAATGCGACAAAAACAACATATATTGCCACAACCGGCGCAAAAGCAAACAAGACTGAATGCAAAGTGCGATGAGCAAATCAATACAAAGACTTAAATCACAAAAATGGTAAAAACTCACCCATAAGAAGTAGCCACTGAAAGGAATGCCAAGCACAAAGAGAAAGCAGCATAACGAGGGGAAAACAAGGCAAATATAGCAACGATTCTATATATTCAAGTTCACAACCAAGAAACCAAATCATCCCGGCAAGGGAATCAACTATAACCAATCTCACTTAGACAATTAGCTTCACCGAAAAACTCAGTTTGAACAATTGCTCAGTAAATAGGCAACATAAAAAAAATATCATCAACATGGGCGGTCATCAATTAAACCTAAGTAGTACTTAAGGGGAAAATCATTTAAATCACAATGTACGACTCACGGGCATGCTTGACCAATGTATAGATATTCCAATTACTTGTTAGACAATTATAGGGCGAGATTATACTAGTTTTAGTCATATAGGCACCGTATGGAGAAAGATATAGTATAACGGTAGGAAAAGCAAAATCTTCATTTAAGTCAATTAAGATCATACAAGAAACAAGGAATGCTAAGCAAGTACTTATAATTTGAGCAGGAAGAGGAATTCAGCTATAACAATTTCAATTCCTACACGGGGAACATAAGGACCAAAAATCCTAAAAGGACAATCTATTTGCAAATAAGTCCGAGTATGCACTTGTCACCTCGCGTATGCGGGCTACAATCAACATAGAAGACTCAATATTAAGGGGAAGTTCCTCCACACAAGGTTAGGCAAGATACTTACCTCAAAGATGACAATCCGATACTCAAAAAGTGACTTCTCGGGCGGGAAGGCCTCCAGACGCCTCAAAATCAACTAAAACAAATTCAAAATACATATAAAACGTATAAGGAACTATTCGGAATAATAAAGTCTCAATCTTTACAATATTATAAAAGTCGACCCACGGGCTTGTACCTCGGAACCCGACAAATTTTACAAATTTCGATTGCCCATTCCGATATGAGTTCACCCATACTAAATTTATCCAATTCCGATAACATTTGGTCATTCAAATCATGAATTTTCATTTTTCGAAGTTTTCTTTCAAAACCCACAATTCTCTCAACCCAAAATACAAATTAAATGATAAATACAAGAACTAATTCAGGAAATATAATTAATTATAGTGGAAGAACACTTACCCATTCGATTTTGTGTGAAAAAACCCTCAAAGAATCGCCCAAAACCGAGTTCTAGAAGTCAAAATATGTTTAAAATGGTGAACCCCGATTTTGCAAACTTATATTCTGCCCAGGTGCTTTGTGAATCGCGATCGCGGGTATTGAGGCGCGATCGCATAGAAGGAAATTGTTGCTGGTGTAAGATGTGCTCCGCGATCGCGGAGAATCTTATGTGATCGCGTATAAGGGGCAGGCTGGCTTCTGCGATCGCGGATGGAGTTATGCGATCGCAGTGAAGGAAAAACTGGGGGGTCCAAAGCAACACTATGCGATCGCGACTTCATCTATGCGATTGCATAAAAGGAAACCAGATGACAGGTTCAGCAGTGGAAAAATGAGGAAAGTTTGTCCGAAGCCTATCCGAATCACACCTGAGACCCTCGGGACTCAAAACCATATATACACACAACCTCTACAATATCTTACTGACTTATTCATGTAATCAAATCACCAAAATAACATCATAAAAATCGAATTAAACCTCAAAATCAATGAAATTTCTCAAAACTTCTTTAAACATCAAATTTTGCATTTAAGGTCCGAATCACATCAAACCAAGTCCGTATGTTACCAAACTTCACAGATAACACATATAAATCATATCAAACCTGTACCGGGCTACGGAACCATGATACGGGCCCGATATCACAGGTTTCACCTCAAATTTCATTTTCAAAAACCTTTATATGTTTCAGAAAATAATTTTCTTTAAAAATTTATTTCTCGAACTTGGGACCTCGGAATTCGATTCCGGGCATACGCCCGAGTCCCATATTTCCTACGGACCCTCCGGGACCGTCAAATCACGGATCCGGGTCCGTTTACCAAAACTATTGACCAAAGTCAACTTTATTCAAATTTCAATACAAAATATCATTTTTAATCAATTTTTCACATAACGGCTTCTCGGCTACACGCCGGACTGAGCACGTAAATCGAGGTGAGATAGAAGGAGGTTTTCACGACCTCGGAACACAGAATTAACTACAAATATACGGGACGACCTTTTGGGTCATCACATTACAAAAAATAATAACTGTGAGAATTGTCATCAACATAGCAGCTTCAAAGGGATGGATCATTTACCAAATAGATGTCAATAATCCTTCTCTACAAGGAGATCTTTATGAGGAGGTCTACATGGCCTTACCACAGGGTTTCCAGAGACAGGGGAGAACAAAGCTTGTAGGTTGTTGAAATCACTCTATGTCCTAAAACAGGCTTCAAGACAGTGGGACATTAAACTCATAGATGCACTAGTAGGAGCAGGATATCAGCAGAGTGCATATGATCACTATTTGTTCAATAAGAAGACAACACAAGACATTGTTGTCATTCTGGTGTATGTTGAATATCTTTTAATCATTGATAGTAATATCTGCCTTGTGGAAGAGGCTAAGAGCACCTTGCACAACAAGTTTAAAGTCAAATATTTGGGTGAACTTAGATACTTCTTAGGCATAGAAGTTATCAGATCAGACAATGCGATATTATTGAATCAGAGAAAGTATGCACTAGAGTTGATCTCAACCACAAGACTAGCTGCAGCCAAACCTTTCTCTACCCCTATGGAACTTAATTAGAAACTCACAACCATATACTATGATAAACATGTAGGGCACACTGTAGATGGGGAGTTACAGGATATGGCAAGCTATCAAAGATTAGTTGGCAAATTACTCCATCTGACTATCACACGACCTGACATTTGCTTTGCAGTGCAAGTGTTAAGTCAACTTATGCAACATCCTAAACATTATCATTTAGATGCTGCACTTAGAGTGGTCACGTATATTAAGGGTTCTCCTGGCCTTGGTATCTTTCTCAAAAGGGGCCCTATCACTCATTTTTCTGCCTTTTGTGACTCTGACTTGGCAGTATGTCCCAATACTGGGAGGTCTATTACTAGCTATGTTAACAAACTGGGGGACTCTTTATTGTCTTGAAAGTCAAAGAAGCAGTAGATAGTGAGTCGAAGTTTAGCAGAAGCTGAATACAAAAGCCTTGAAGTAGTTGCAGCTGAAGTTACTTGGTTAGTTGGATTGTTGAAGGAGTTGAACATTGCATTACATCAACTAGTCAATATTCATAGTGACAATAAAGTTGCTCTTCAAATAGAAGAAAATCTCATATTCTATTAAAGGACAAAACATATCGGGATAGATTGCCATTTTGTTCGGAAAAAATCAAAAGTGGTTTACTTGCTCCTCATTATATTTTGACAAAGCTTCAGCGAGATGACCTTATGACAAAGGGCCTTGGTGTTGCTCGACACTCTTTTATTCTTTCCAAGCTAGGGGTGTTTGATTCTTTCCGTCCTCCAGCTTGAGGGGGAGTCTTGGGATGTGGAGGATCAACTTGTACATATTAGAAGTTTAGGGTACACTAGAGTTAGTTGAAAATGAGGTTAAAGTAGTTAAATTCGTTAGTGGACAGTTGTCATTGAGCTATCAGTTAGTTAGACATTTGAGCACTATAAAACAATTATACCCTGCTTCTTATTCTTTAAATGAAAATACAATCTCTTTTCTTCTTCTGTCTATCTTCTTTCATTGCAATTCTACTGATTTTATTAGCTGAATTCTATCAATGATAATCACTAGCTAACAACTCCCCAGGCGCTACAACATAGGTGCATTGAGAGCGAAAATAATTATCCCAATGTATACAACTTAAACTATTGGAAATTTTTAGATGCTAACACAGTTTGTCTCTACCCTACAAGTCCAGACTAATACATATCCCATGAAACTCTTTACTCAGCGCCGCACCGTACGCCCCAATTCTCCTCTCTCATATATATAGTCCTCCCTCCTAAAATATTCTTCCCTGTTTCCATTGCCCCACCGCCCACTATACACTTTTAGCACGAGTTTAGTTTGGTGCATGGGGGTGTTCCATCTCTAACTATAAAGATTGTCATTTCAGAGTGCAACCAAAATGTTACTAAGTGAAAGTGGATGCATTAATATTTTCTCCACAAGAGTGGCTACAAGGTAGCCAAGAACCTGTATGCCACGTGTGCAGTTCAAATGCCAAGTTAGACTAACAGGTTCCTGAATTTGGCGTCCTCGCTATCCAGTTGGATAGACTATGTGGCAGTTTGTGATGACGAGGAAGAGATCGCCACGCTCAGGCGCCATGACGTGTTAATTGTTTATAAAGGTACTGCCTCCTCATGCGAATGGATGAAATACGTGCCACATTAACTTATTTTCCCGATGACATGGATTACGATCAACCCATGGTACAAAGAGGATATTGTTGAGCTTGTACACGACAAAAAACAAATGTGATCATGTTTTGCGGGACACAATTAGAGAAGAATGTATACGGGTAAAATCAAGTCCAATAAGCATTGTGATTTCCTGCTGAAGCAAACAGGATAAGGACGTGACTGCAAGGAATCCGAATCAGAACCAGGAGCCTCTCGTATCAGGGCCCGAGCAAAACACCTGCCATCAGAGCTATCGAGACCACGACCCCTGGGTCCGGTTCGAGTCCCAGGACCTCGGAGAGTATTACCAGACAACCGAACACAATTAACAAAGGCGTGATATACGTGCCCAACCGGTATCACGGCATGAATCGCGGCCCGTATCAGCAGAAAATCAGTGACTAGCGAAAATGAAGATTTTTAGCTTTCTTAGAATTGTATCTAGGGAAAAACTCCCCTACTATATAAAGGGGAAGTTAATTATTCATTACACACTTTGTAACACGCACCTGAGCAATATACTTTTGTTCTCTCTGTTTCTAAAGTTATTCAAAGTTTTTGTTTTTGTTCATGAGTTCTTCATAAGTTCAAACTCGGAACCGAAGGCAGGTTCCTCGTTAAGTCTTTAACCGAGCTCGGACTCACTATCATCATTGGTTTGACTATTTACTATATCTTTTATTTGCTTTATCTAACGTCATTAATCACTTGTATTGAATTAGTCCACATATCTTTAAAACTGCATATAAATTCAATTATTATCTATTTTTAAAGGGTAAACAAAAAAACTAGCAACATTCTTGATAAGTATAATAACGAGCATTTAAGTATATAAACTGTCACAGGCCATACTATTGGAGCTGCCCTTGCAACATTAACAGCATACGATATAACTACAAAATTTAGTCACGCAGCTATAGTAACTGTCGTATCATTTGGAGGGACTTGGGTAGGAAACAAAAGTTTTAGATGTCAATTGGAGAAAAGTGGTATGAATGTTCTCCGCATTGTCAACTCCGACAATCCAATTACCAAAGTTCCGGGATTCGTGATCGATGAAGATGATGACGTGGTAGAAAAGGAGTGCCCACGTGGTAACGACTGGTTTGCCAAGCTGGCTTTATAATTGCATGGAGAATATGCTGAGGTGGGCAAGGAACTTTGATTACTTATACCCGTTTGGTCAAGCTGGAAAAATCAGCATATTTTGAAAAGTATTTTTTTCTCAAAAGTATATTTTCCAAAAGTACTTTTGGTGAAAAGCAGTTTATGTTTGGCTAATTAAATTGTAAAGCATTTCTAAGCAGCAATTTCTGTTTGGCCAAACTTTTAAAAAGTGCTTCTAAGTGTATTTTTCTCAAAAGTGCTTTGGGAAGAAGTTACTTTTTTCTGCTTCTCCAAAATTGCTTTTGTTTCTACTCAAAAGTACTTTTTTTCTTCTAAATGCTTGGCCAAACACTTAAACTTTAAAAAAAAAAGCATTTTTTTTTTAAAAAAAGTGCTTCTCAACTTGGAGAATCTTGGCCAAACAGGCTATTAGAAGTAGACTCTAAAATTTGCAAAGCTGGAGATGTTGCCACTTGTCACGATCTCAAGACATATCTGCACTTAGTGAACAATTTGTGTTTTTTGGTTTCCCGCCCGGTGTTCGGTACCCGCATTGGAGCCTGACTATATCCGGATTCGCGCCGGGTAGGGTCCCATTCGGGGGAAAACATTTCCTACCAAGGATTTTTCCATGCCAAGGGCTCGAACTCGAGACCATAGGCGAACCTATGGCTTAGTTTGAGGGGTCACAGGAATCCCCTAAACTTCGGCATTGAGGGGTCACAGGAATCCCCTAAACTTCGGCATAAATCTTATATATGTATATGTGTATATTTGGAAAATGATTAATTTAAATCATTTGGCACCCTTAAAGCTAAAAACTTTAAGGGGTCACTGATTGAACAGAATATTGTGCCACCGTTACATTAAATTATTGAGCCTGCCTCTGTTCGAGACCTCTGATTAAGGGAGGAGCAACCCAATCTACTGCACTACATCCTTTGGTGGTAGTGAACAATTTGTGTTAGCTTAAAGGAATATTACCCCTATATTTTATAGTTGATACCTCTGGTGCATGAGACTTTTGGTGCCCAATTTTGTTTTTCATATATTATAGTTTCCTGAGTCTAAAAGAATCACACTTTATTTCCGAACTCATTTTGCTTATATATCTAAGAACATTTTGTTTCCCAATGTACAAACTATCCAACATTTTGTAGGTTCATATCGTGCACCCCTCAGGGCCAGAGAAAAGGATGTACAGAAGAGAGAGAGCAACAAGATATAACTACGGCTCTACTTTGACAAATCTTGTTTACTCGGTTCATTAGTCTTCCTTGAAAATACACACCAAAAATGTGTGGCGGGGAAAAAGTACAAAACCACGTTCGCACTTTTCTCTTTTTCAAGATCCTCAATATCTCATCCTTTTGAGATAAGGGTTTTCCATTATTTTTAGAGGATCCCTACCCTCGTTGCCTATGCTCCATAGCTAGGTTAGCAATATCTTTAAAGCGAAAAAAATTATCCCTAGAGTCGGGACTATATATTAGATCTCTTGCAATTCTAACAAACTTTGACACTTAAATTTATGTGGCATGCCAAAAGTATGATTTCAAATGAACCCTGCTGCTTTCAAACTACATTTACCCCTGTGTATATCTATTATCTCATGCAATTCTAGTGGTCTTTCTTGAATTGCATGGATGCATGCAATCCTTCTACCAAATTTTGTAAGAATCGTTTTTGAAACTAAATCTCAAATGAAAATCCAAACCAAATGAATTTACGTGATAGTGTATATGTATTAAATTATTAACTTATAGTCAATGGCGGACTTGAAATTTTATGCAAACGGGTTCAATCTTAGAAGTATATAATTTTAATCGTAAAATAGTAGTTATGAAGTGGGTTCAAATAAATATTTATATAAAATTTACACAACTTTAATCTTAATTTATACATATACACATATTATATTTTCAAACTTAAATCCCGAATTTCATTCTCGAAAGATTAGATCAGCCCCTTCGAATTGGCCACGGGGTAACAGCCTCTGACGCCCCCTGGAGAAGGGGCGCGGTGTTGAAATTATTGAATCGGAGAAATGAATTGGAAAGGAGTGAACGAAAGAGTGCAGGGAAAGAAAAAGGCTAACGAACCTCTTTCCAAGCGGTACAATACAAAGGGGTCCGCCCAATAGAACTTAGCCATAAATAGGCCGAAATGGTCTCGCGAACTGGACCCCCGGTAAATAGAACGGGCTGGAAAGAAACAACTGAAATTTGGAATCTATTTATGGAGGTAATAGATTTTTAGAGGTATTAAATCGGGAATAAATCCTGACATCTCCATATGTTAGAGGTAATAACCCGTGCAACGTAAGGGCTTTGTGTCAGAACAAAAACCTCAACAAAGAGGTGGTGGCTATCAATTTTATGGCGGCAATAGTTTGGATTTTATTACTGTATGTTTACCGGAAAATAATACAGTTAAATTTGTAACGTGGTTTATAAATATATAGATTAAATTGATCTGAAAAATAAAATAATAAAGAACAAAGCAATTAAAATAAGAACAATTGAAGAAAAGACGAGGCAAGCTTTAGAATGCTCCCACTGAGTTCAAGAAAAAAAAAAAGAATATCTCGACAACACTTGTATAAAGTTTGAGAAAGAGAACACAGGTTGATGGTAGGCTAGAAATTCGTATTTTAACCGTAGTATTGCACTCTAATTACTGCATTTTATGTGTGTTTAAGCTTAAGTGATAGTGAATTATACTTATTATGTGTTTGATACCTTGTAAGAAAATGATTCTGAGCTATTTATGTAATTTGGAGCAAAATCGAACAAGTTGGAGCTTTGAAGTCTGAGTAGAAGCCCAAGAAATTAAGACGGCTCAAGTTCGGGGGTTGAGGACCAAGCCCGGATATCAAAAAGTGAACAAACGAATTTACTCTGAGAAAAAGCCACTATCGGGCCGCATGGGGCGCGGCGCGACAATGCAAAAGTGGTTTGACAAGCAAAGTGGTAGCTCTCTGGATTTCCTCACTAGCGCGCCGCATGGGGCGGCGCGACTGTGCAAAATCGTCAGAGTGATTGTCAAGTTCGGCTAGGAAAGGGTAGTTTCGTCCGGGCTTGTTTTTACGCGGTATAAATACACCAAAAATACGATTTTGAAGGGACTTTGACCTACGGGATATTGGAGAACCAACCAAGGCAAGAAGACTCAAGAATTCATCAATATTACAACCTCCAATCGGTGCAATACGGGAGTTTGTACCGAATCATTAGAACTGATGTTTTCTTTGTTCTTAAACTTATTTGAGATGTATTACTCTATTGTTATGGAGTAATTTCCATTAGGATGCTGACAGATATGGTGTTTCGACAACTTGATTAGAGATTTGATTCTTGATAATTGTTAGAATTAATTGATGGAACTTTAATTTGTATTGCGAGTTGTTTATTGTTTTGTTTAATCGAAAGAGGAGTTTGATATTGAATTTATTCACATCTATTCTCTAGTTTAAATTCGTGATTCAAATAGGTAATCGAAGGGCCTCTTGAATTGTTAATCGAACTAGAAAATAGGGAAATATCGTGAGAAATTACCCTTTATATCATAACCAACATGTGATTGTTGCAATTGTTTACTGTGCTTCAATTGGAGTAATTACTGAATTAACGTCTAATCGAAAGAGATACATTAACTTCAAGTGCAATCTGATTATCAGTTGAATTCGTGAGAATCAACTGTATTATAACGAGAATTAACTCAAGAATTGGATCCCGAGTCAGTTATCTTTTACCTATCTAGTCAAATACCCTTATCCCTCTCTTTGATATTTCTTTGTTGCTAATTTATTATCTTTTGTGATCAATTGTTATTTGCTTAATGTTTAGTAGTTAATCGTAGGAACAGTCATCAAATCAAGTGTTAATTTTCCTGATTAGTAATCAACATGAGATTATTCGAACACTGTTTAAATCTAATCCCTATGGAGACGATAATTAATCTATATTATCTTTGACTAGCGAGCAATAATTTTGTGTTGTGTTTTGCGCTCGTCAAATTTTGGCGGTGTTGCCAGGGATTGGCAATGAATAATGTTTAAAATAGTTTTTAGTACTAATTCAGGAACCAATTTTTACTTTAGTTGTTCACGATCCTTACTTGTGTGCAGGATACAAGTTTCATTTCTCTTGTGTATGACTCGATCTTTGAAAGGAAGTGATACCCTACGAACCAGAGTTGGAGAAACACCTGCGACAACTGAGAAAAAAAAGAGACTTAACAGAAAGATTCTTGGGTCAAACTTCGACTCAAGATACCATAGCAAACGAAGAGAATAATGGAGTAGACTTAGCTGCAAGAGAGGCAGCACAACTAGAAGTTGCAGGAGAATTGTTGATGAGACCGTCAACGATGATGTGGGTCAAGGATTCAATCTAAACCGACCCTTGGTTGAAGACCAGTTCGAGAATGCATCACCCATTCCTGGAAGATCATTGGGTGACTATGCTAGGCCAGTCTATAATCAAGACTGTCAAGTGTCATACCTCCACCAATAGCAGCAAATAACTTCGAATTGAATCAAGTCTTGCTTCAAACTATCCAAAAAAATTTCATTTCAGAGGGAAGGTGAACGAAGATCCTAATACTCACTTGATGGATTTTGAAGAAATTATGAACACCTTCCAATATAATGGAGTATCAAAGAATGCAGTTTACTTAAGGGCATTCACCTTTTCATTGAAAGATGATGCGAAGCAATGACTTCGTATCTTACCCACAGGTTCGATCAGTACATTGGAAGATATGACCAAGAAGTTTCTTGACAAGTACTTCTCAGCTGCAAAAACAAGGAAGTTCAGAAGGGAAATCCACAATTTTTCCAGAAGGGGGGCATGGCAGTGGTGAAAAATGAAGATAATGAATTGATCCATACAAGAACAGTTACTGGGTGGAGAATGTGCATTGATTATAGAAGGTTGAATGATGCAACAAGGAAGAACCACTTCCGACTCCCCTTTATTGATCAAATGCTCGAGAAAGTGGCTGGACATGGATGCTACTGCTTCTTGGATGGGTACTCCGGCTACAATCAAATACCCATTGCCCTAGAAGATGTTGAGAAGACCACATTCACTTACCCGTCAGGTACTTTGCTTACATGAGGATGTCATTTGGGTTGTGTAATGCACCTGCCACTTTTTAGAGGTGCATGGTGTCTATATTCTCTGATTTAAATGGGAAGTGTATAGAAATATTCATGGATGATTTCACTCTCTTTGGTTATAAATTTGAGGACTCTTGAAAAATTTGGAGCCCGTACTGGAATGTTGCAAAGCCACGCACTTGGTTCTTAACTGGGAGAAGTGTCACTTCATGGTGAAAGATGGATTGTCTTGGGACACAAAGTAACTTCACATGGAACTGAAGTTGACAGAGCCAAGGTGAATGTAATTGACAGGCTCCCTCCACCAACTTCCGCGAAGAGCATAAGAAGTTTCTTGGGACATGCTGGGTTTTATAGGAGGTTCATCAAAACTTCTCCAGCATTACCAAACCGTTAACTGCATTGCTAGCGAAAGATGTCAAGTTTATGTTCAACGTGGAGTGCTTAAAAGAGTTCAAATTGATAAAGGAAAAGCTTTTAAGTGCTCCTATTATGGTGACTACTAATTGGAGCCAGCCATTTGAGATAATGTGTGATGTCAGTGATGTAGCTGTTGGGGCAGTTCTGGGGAAAAGATAAGATAAAATGTTTAGGCCATTTTACTACGCCAGCAGAATGTTGAATGATGCTCAAGTCAAATATGCCACTACTGAGAAAGAGTTTTGTGCTCTGGTCTTTGCTTTTGACAAGTTTAGATCATACCTGGTGGGGACAAAAATGATTATACACACAGATCACTCAGCCTTGAAATATCTATTGACTAAGAAGGAGTCCGAGCCATGTCTGATGTGGTGGGTATTGTTTCTCCAAGAGTTTGATATGGATATCAAGATAGGAAGGGCACATAAAATCAAGTCCCGATCATCTATCTCGACTTGAGAGCCCACCGGTTGAAACAGTTGACGTAAGAGAAGAGTTACCTGATGAGCAAATTTTTTCCATTGATGTAGTCTCCAAAATACTGCCTTAGGATGCTGATGTAGCCAACTTTTTGGCTAGTGGATGGTGGCCTAGTGACCTCTCTCGTGATCAAAGAGAGAAGCTTCAAGGTAAGGTAAAAAGTTATTTTTGGAATGACCCTTTCTTGTTTAAACTATGTGCATATGGTGTGATTCGAAGGTGTGTGCCTGAAGGAGAAATGTCAAACATTCTTTCTCATTTCCATGATGGAGCAGCTGGAGGACACTATGGTGGAAATCGCACTGCAGCAAAGGTCATGGAAGCCAATTTCTATTGGCCTACTTTGTACAAAGGCGCACGGCCGTATGTAATTGCATGTGACAAGTGTCAAAGGGTAGGTAACATTAGCAAGAGGGATTAGATGCCACTAAACTCCATTCTAGTATGTAAAATTTTGACGTTTGGGGCATTGACTTCATGGGTCCGTTGCCATCCTCTTATTCATATGAGAATATCCTAATAGCCGTTGACTACGTCTCTAAATGGGTCGAAGCAATCCCTACTAGGACCAATAATGCTCGGGTAGTGTGTGAGTTCCTACGAAAGAACATCTTTACCCGCTTTGAGACACCTCAAGTGATTATTAGTGACAATGGATCGCACTTTTCGAACAAGCAGTTTGTTGCACTGTTGTCCAAGTATGAGGTCACACACAAAATAGGAACCACGTATCAGGCCAAAACTAGTGCACAAGTTGAAGTGGCTAACCGTAAACTTATATGAATTCTTGAAAAGACGGTTAGTTCTTCCCATAAGGATGTAAAGTTTGATGAAGCTCTATGGGCATATAGAACAGCGTTCAAAACAACCACAGGGACTTTACCATTTAAATTAATGTACGGAAAATCGTGTAACCTACCTGTTAAGATAGAACATAAAGATTATTGGGAAATTAAGATGCTTAATCTTGATCTTAATTTTGCAGGTAAACACAGGTTGGTGCAGATGAACGATTGGAGGATTTTAGACTAAACGTGTAGGAAAATCGAATCTTTAAGGAAAAGACAAATAAGCAGCATGATCGTCTGATTAAGCCAAAGGAGTTTCATGAAAAGGACAGAGTCTTACTATACAGTAGTAGACTTAGGTTGTTCCCCAAAAAATTCAAATCAAGATGGACAGGTCCGTATGTGGTGAAACACATCTCACCGTATGGCGCCATTGAAATACAGGATGAAGAAGGGAATGAAAGTTTTAAGGTGAATGGGTACAGGTTGAAACAGTACCTTGTTGGAGGATTTGATAAGCAATCCTCCAGCATCGTGATCAAATGAGCCTAAGTGACGGGGTCAAGCTAACGACTATAACTCATAACTACTTCTAAACCTCTTTATTGTTTTTGTAGACTAGTTAGATAATGGTAGTTAAGGTTATTAGAGTTTAGGAGTTTTAATATTTGTTTGAATGGGTATAAGCATGAATAGAACACAAATTAAGTACAAAATAGTCGGGTGCGACCTGTAGGCTAAAAAGTGAAAAAAAAAATCGGGACTCTGGGGAAAGTGGCCTACTGCGCGGCGTGAGGCACCACATTAGGCCAAACAGGAAAAAATCTGTCAGAGATGTCCCTATGGAAAACCTTACTACCGCGCCGCGGTTGTGTAAAAAAATCTCGATCTTTAATCTGAAAAAGAAAACAAAAATATTTTTAAAATCAAAATTTACCTGAACAGACTACTACCCTCCCCCCCCCCCCCCCCCCCCCCCCCCCCCTCCTCCACCCATTTTTTCCCTCACTTTCCATCATAGCTCTCATTCTCTCTCAAACCTCTCCTCTCTAACTCACCCCCAAATCCCCCATTCTTCTTCTTCAAAGTTCTTCACCTCAAATTTTTTCACTTCCATCACTCATCAAGGTAAGTTCTCTTTTCTCATCTATTCTCATTTAGTAGTAATTTAAGGTATCCTAGTTCATATCTCTAACCCTAGGTAGTTTTCAATTTTTTTTTTTTTTGTAATATTTATCTTTTGTTGAAATTCTTGCATAAACTTGTAGGATTATCATTGTTCTTATGATTGTGGGTGATTGTTGGTATATTTTGACGATGTTGGAATTAATTTGTGTTGAAGCTTGGCGGGGTGGCCCATGTGGCCAAAAATTGGTGAAGTTTTGTGTAAAATATTTGCACTTTGTGCTATTGTGAAGATGGGTGATGTTGTGGTTATGGTAAGTGGTATTTTGGATGTGGTTGTATGGTGATTCTAACCCACTTTGAATTGAAATAAGAAGGTGAAAGGTATGCCCACAATGTGTTTGTTGAAATGACTTAGTGACATAAAATTGTGTAATGTTGCTAATTTTGAAGGGAAGTGTTTGGTGGGCTGTGATGCTAGGTGATAAGTGTGGGGTGGGAGGTCATGTTCGTATGTTGCGGAACTTTAACTGGTTAGCCCCGAGTGCTATTGATTGACCACCCCATGCTAATGTGTTGCTAGGTGCTAAATGGGGTGTTTAATTCATGCTATGTGCTTGTGTAGTGTTTGTTGTATTGTATTTTAATTTTGTTAGTAGTGAATTAGACTAACTTCTTTTTCTTCTTTACTTAATTACTAGTTTAGATTCTTAATTTTGTCTTTTACACTAGTGTAGTCAGTGATTATGTTGGTGTAATGATATGTTGGTGGTCGGGTGGATTGTCGATTACTCGTGGCGTATTTTCAATGGGGTAATCTGAGTCCCTGCTATATATTGTACTTGTGAAAATGTCAATAACATAAGTGTGGGATGGTAACCCCGGTTGGTCCTGTTTATGTTATAAGTGTTCTGGCTAATGTTGTTCGTCTTGTGCAGGTACAATGTCTCGCCGTCCTAGCAAACGTTCTAACACTGATAGTCTTTTGCTTTCACCATTTCTTCATGGTTTACAATAGAATGAAAGCTTCTATTTATACTAGAGGTATGAGGTGTATGCTTATAAATTATGTCCCATTAATTACCAATATTAATGACGCAATAAAAGGTAATTAAGAGTAATAACATGTAATACAAGCTAATAAAGGCCGGGATCTTATGTAACATTTCTACAACAGTTTTGAATTGCATTTTATCCGGCCACATGTTTGTATTTGGTGTCTACATGATTGATCATTCTTGACACGTGTTGCTTCCTAATTCACTCAGCTTCTGAGACCGATTTTCACCGTATACACTGTATATACTTCCTCCGTCCTAATTTAAGCGATCATGTTTGATTAAGCACGAAGTTTGAAAAAAAAATTTAAAACTTATGGTCTAAAATGAACTATAAATATTTGTGTATTTTTTTGTGACGGACTAAAAAAAAAATATCACGTTTTGCATTTTATGTTCATATTTTTTAGTGTCGTTAATCTGTGGTCAGAAAGAAGGACGCCATGCACTACTGCAGGGGCTTATGCAACATGTAAGCGACGAGTTCAATACTAAAAATTTTAAAGATTAAACACATAAAGTTTAAATTTCAGGTTCGCCTCTGCACTGCTGTAATATAACGTGCTTGCATGTAACTCAAGAAAGATGCAGACTATTTAGCTTCCATAACTTGATAACCATATATTATATACATTCAAGAATATTGCTCTCCTATGTACTATAGGCAACGAGAGTAGGGCTCCTTCAAAAATAATGGAAACCCTTTTCACTTGACACATTTTTGGTGTGGATTTTCAAGAAGACTCACGTGTGGTCCTATTTCCTATTCTAATTCTCTGTACCGAGTAAAGAAAAGATCTGTCAAACTAAAGCCGCAGTTCTTTCTTGATCTCGCTTCTTTACATCCTTTTCACTTACAAAATTGTTCACCAAGTGCAAATACGTCTTGAGATCGTGACACGTGGCAACATCTTTAGCTTTGCTAAATTTAGAGTCTTTACTACTTAATCTAAGTTCTTTGCCAACCTCAGCATATACCCATTGTGTATCCTCCATGCATTTTTGAAGCCAGCTTGGCAGCCCTGTCGTCGCCACGTGGGCACTCCCTTTTTCTGCCACGTCGTCTTCTTCGTCGAGCACGAATCCCGGAACTTTTGTAATTGGATCATCGGAGTTGACAATGCGAAGAACATTTGTACCACTTTTCTCCAATTGACATCTAAAACTTTTGTTTCCTACTCTAGGTCCTCCAAATGATACAACTGTTACTATTGGTGCGTGACTAAATTTTGTAGTTATATCGTACGCTGTTAATGTTGCAAGGGCAGCTCCAAGGCTATGGCCTGTGACAGTTATACTTAAAGGCTCGTCACTATACTTTTCAAGAATGTTGCCAATTTCTTCTCTAATTGTATCTTGCAAACTTTGATCACATTCGTTTTTTGTTGTGTACAAGCTCAAGAATCCACTTTGTACCATGGGTTGATCGTAATTTTCGGGTGCCATGTCATCCGGTAAAGAAGTTAACGTGGCACGTAAATTTTCGAGCCATTCGCATGAGGTGGCAGTACCTCGATAAGCAATCACCACGTCACGACGCCCGAGCCTAGCGATCTCTTCCTTGTCTTCGCAAACTGCCACGTAACCAATCCAGCTGGAGCACGGGGACGCTAAATTCGGGAACCTTTTTGTCCAACTTGGCATTTGAACTGCACACGTGGCATAAAGATTCTTGATTACCTTATATCCGCTCATGTCTAGTCCGCAATCTGTCAGCATGGAACTCGTAGGATAACGACACGTGGCGTACGTAGGTGATGACACGTCAAAGTCGAAGCAGCGATAGGCTGCTTCGACAAATTCCCCGTACCTTAAGATCTCCTTACGAAGATCATCATCGAGTGGATCAAGCAAACCTTCCCAATTCTTGATACCTTGGAATTCCATCCACCGGTGTCGGAGTTCAGCTGCTCTGTCTCCGACAGAGCAGTGACCCGACCCAGGGTTCCACGAGCTCGTGATCTTGAGTCCACGAGCACTCGATTTTCTTAATGTAGAGCACCTTGAAGTAGGAAGTGCAAATCCCAAATGCTTTTTAGTAAAAAGCAAGTTACAATTTGAAGAGTGTATTATGTTGCAATTTGATTTGAAATTTCCAGCTAAGAGCCTCATGTTTGTAGGTAGTTTTTAAAGATTTTTGGAATGTGGATTGATGAGGTTCTTGCACTTCACGTAGTTACATTTTGGCTGCACTTAAATGATAGTATTTATAGTTATAGAAATTGAACTACACTCATGCTAAAAGAGTATAGTAATGGGTGGTGGGTCAGTGGGGAGAATGTAATGAAGGAGAAGACTATAAGAGGAGAATTGGAGGCGGACGGTGCATTGATATTCATGGGATAGGTATTAGACTAGTTTAAGTGGGGACAAACTGAGTTAGCAACTGAAAAAACGTTGGTTGAGGACTTGTATTGCAAATTTTCAAGATTTTGGTATTAGAAAGCATGCATATAACGCGCGTTTGGATTGACTTAAAAAAAGTGGGTTTTCAAGAAATAGTTTTTAAACCAAAAAAAATAAGTTGGGGTCAATGGCGGAGGCAAGATCTCCGCGAAGGGGATTCTAAAAAGAAAAAAGATAAAAAAAATTATAGCCAGTGAAATTGAATCTATGACCTTACAAAGGTTTTGAATCCCACTGACACTAAGTTAGACTTTTGAGATGTGTTAAGAGGATTCAAAACTTAATATATATAGGTAAAAAATAGATTTTGCCTTACATATTCCGTCCCCCTAAATCTGCCCCTGGTTGGGGTTGCCCAACTTATTGCTTTTGGCTGTTTTAAGTAATTTTAATTTATTTTAAGTATTTTTTAATTTTACCAAATATTAAAAAAAAAACTAAAAAAAAACTTAAAAGCTAATTTGGCTGATTTAGAGTTCGTCATACATACTTTCATTTTATGTGGTAAAGGCTGCTTGGTACAAAATTTTTAAAAAAAGAAAGGACTTAACAAATACCTTTAAAAAAAACCTTATTTAGACCTTGTGATTCGAAACAGATCATGTCATGGGTTTGAACCGTAAAATTAGTCATTAATATTTGTGTAAAAATAGGCTGCCTGTATTATATTTCTTGGGGTGCAATCCTTTTCTAAAATCTGTAAGAATGCGAGATGCTTTGTGCACTGGATTGCCCTTATCATTAAAAGCTAAATAAAAATTTATAGTTAAAGAGTTTCTAAATATGATAAAGTGTTACTCCCTCCATTTCACTTTGTTTATCGTAGTTTTACTTAGCACAAAATTTAATTAAAAAAATATTTTGAAACTTGCGATCTTAAATACTCCCTCCGGTCACTTTTACTTGGCATGTATACTAAAAATAGATGTTCACTTTTACTTGGCACTTTACGCATATCAAGAGAAGACAACAAATTTTTTTCTGTTTTACCCACAATATTTATTACTATTTCAAATCATTTTCTCAAATCCAAAAAAAGATTCATCAATTAATATGGGTAACATGGTAAATTATGCACTTCATTTATTATTTCTTAAGGGGCGTGAAAAGTCAAAATATGCCAAGTAAAAGTAATCGGAGGAAGTATTCTATAATATTTATGTGGCCATAATAAAAATTTCTAACTAAAGAAATATAAAAATATATTTTTTAAAACAAACTAGTAAGGAAATATAAATACCACAACAAAATGAGACGGAAGAATATTCTTATTAAAATGGACAAAAAAACAAAATACATCAGTTTCCTAAAACATAGATGAGTATGAAAAGGGAAAACTAAAATAGAAGAAAGCTGAGAAAAAGAAAAAGAAAAAGAAAAAGAAAAAGAAAAGATTGACCTTCAAAAATTTGACATATTTTGACCAAAGAAGAGTAAACGAAACGAGTAAAGAAGAGTGTAGTGAGTCCGAGTGCTTCTTTGGCTCCGACCATATTGGTTGCACGTGCGTTCCACTGTACGCGTCCCCTCTAGTCATATTTAATTTTACTACTTTTATAACGGCTCGTTTGCTACGAGGTATAAGAGATAAATAATTCAGAGATTAAATTTCAAATTAATTTATCTCATATTTGATTGGGATAAAATTGCTATATAACTAATATCGAGATTCGTTATTCCGGGATTATAATGTTTTTTTTATCTCTATGGAAGGATGGAATAACTAGTCCCAGGATCAATAATTCTGGAATAACTTATTTCTAACAAAAACGACCCTTAAGACCACAGTTTTTAAATTTATCTACATCTGATATTTACATCAAATTAAAAAAAATCAATTCAATGCATGAAATATTTCGTATTCACGTAGGGTCCAGAAAAGAACTATATATCAAGGGATGTGATATAGACAGCCTACCCTAATGCAAGTATCAGTTGGCTTGACTAATTCTGTGACTCGAACTCGTTACTGTTACCGTTACTCTGAACCTTCCTTCATCAAATCAATAAATGTATAACTTTTTATGTAAATAATGTAAATATTGAGTGTAAGTATTTATCCCCTCACAACTCTCCCTTTAAAAACCAAATTGGGGGTGGGGGGGAGCGGGGTGGGGGTTCATGGTTACGAGTTTTGTTTTCGTGTATCTTAACATTAATGAAGGGGAGTCTTGGCGTAACTGGTAAAGTTGTTGTCATGTGACCAGGAAGTCATGTGTTTGAGCTGTGGAAACAGCCTCTTGCAGTAATGCAGGGTAATGTTGCGTACAATAGACTCCTGTGGTCCGACCCTTCCTCGAAATCCGTACATAACAAGAGCTCAGTATACCGGACTACCCTTTTTTTTTATTTATTATCTTAACCTCAATATTATAGGGAGTGTAAGTTCTAACTTCTAGGTATAGGTGATATAAGAAAATACCTACATAATGAAATCATATTTAAAATAATTAAATCTATACGATAAGAAATTATATTGATATAGAAAAAATATCATAATTAGTATATAGAAAATTCAAATTCTATTTTTAATGATAATGCATTCCGTTTATAATGCAAACATGCATGACGTAGAATTTTAGAGGTGACAAATCATCAACTTTTCCTAATATTCTTAAATACCTTTTTTACAACCTTAAAAGAATAATGCCTAGATGCAAAAGCTATTAAGAAAGTTAAGTCTCATTTTGATTGGGATAAAGAACTTATTTTTAGGAAGTACTAATTAACTGACATTTGTAAGTAAATTTTTAAAATTTTAATTCTTCTATTTTCTTAAAATTGCTAGGATTTCCTTTATTTATTTCCCAAAACTAATTATACTTGTTACGAGTAAAAACATGCAGATTATAACATAAGAACTTTCGAATTCAAAGCCAAACCTAAAGTCAAACCGAAAAAACGAACAAGTATAAAAACTATAATTGTAATTCACCATCAAGTATGTGAACATATTGATTTGCAAGCGTTACCTAAAATGATTGGACGTAAAGCATTTGTGTGGGTCTAATTTCTATACTTTGACCTAATTTATGATGCATGGGGCTCCAAGGTGGAAAGCGTTCATGTCACAATGATTTCATTATCATAGTGACCATTTCTCAAGCAAATCCTCTAACCAATAAGGGCAGCGGTGAAGCGATACGTACGAAATTAAACCAAATTAACTATTGGATTTTTATTAATTTTATCGGATTTTGGGATTTTTATTACGTAAGAATATTATTTTAATTTTACTTTGTTAAAGTTTTAGATAAAGTTTTGATATGTGAATATATATTTAGTAAAAGTTTAAGAATTTGAAGAATATATGATCTATTAAAATATTTTTATGGGAAAATTTTATAGTAATACATGACAATTATTTTTTTAGTCATGTAACAATAATTTTTCGTTTCAAGGTTAACCAAATTTAATTAAACATAAAAATCAATATGATATATGATATGTTCTATTTAATTTTAAATTATTAAAATACCATTCAAATTCGAAAAAGATATAAGAAATCTTAACATATGAATATGGAAGAACAAAGTGATGATTGACTCATTTCAATAAAAATTGATAAGAAAGTGATATAACCCGTTATTTAAAATAAATAAAAATAAATGCACTTCATAGTTCTATTAAATATTACATCCCACGAAAGGATCCCAAATATTTCTAGATATTTTTTAAATAAAATTCTATATAAAATCTTAAAAGTATAAATAAAAATCATATATTTATATATTGAAACTTGATCCACAGTAGCACTGGTCAAATCCTTCTCTATTTGAAAGAATCCGGGTTCAAATCTTGGCAGCGGAAAACTTTTGCGATAAAGGACATGTATGATGGAGCTATGGCTCGGGTTAGGACTGTGGGAGGTGACTCGGAGCCTTTTCCGGTGGTTATGGGGTTATACCAAAGATGTGCGCTCAGCCTATTCTTATTTTCCCTGGCGATGGACACACTGACACACCATATCCAGGGAGAGGTGCCATGGTGTATGTTGTTCGTTGATGATATAGTTTTGATTGATGAGCCGCGATGCGCGTTAATGGCAGACTGGAGGTATGGAGGCAAGCCCTAGAGTCTAAAGGTTTCAAGTTGAGTAGAACTAAAACGAAATATGTGGAATGTAAGTTCAACGACGTGACGGGAAAGCAGATGTGGAAGTCAGGCTTGACTCACAAGTCATCCTCAAGAGAGAAAGTTTTAAGTACTTAGGGTCAATTATCCAGGGTTATGGGGAGGTCGACGGGGATGTTATGCACCGTATTGGGGTGGGGTGAATGAAATGGAGGTTAGCGTCTGGAGTCATGTGTGACCAGAATGTGCCACCGAAACTTAAAGGTAAGTTCTATAGAGCGGTGGTTAGACCGGCCATGTTGTATGGGGCTGAGTGTTGGCCAGTCATGAATTCACGTATCCAGAAGATGAAAGTAGCAGAAATGAGGATGTTAAGATGGATGTGTGAGCACACTAGGCTGGATAAAATTAGGAATGAAGATGTTTGGAAGAGGGTGGGCGTGGCTCCGGTGAACGATAAGATGCGGGAAGTGCGCTTAGATGGTTCGGACACCTGCAGAGGAGAAGCCTAGATGCCCCGGTTAGGAGGTGTAAGCGGTTGGCTTTGGCAGGTACGAGAAGAGGTAGATGGCGGCCTAAGAAGTATTGGGTCGAGGTGATCAGACAGGACATGGAACGACTCCAGATTTCCAAGGACATGGCTCTTGATAGGAAGGTGTGGAGGTCGAGCATAAGGGTTGTAGGTTAAGAGGTAGTCGAGCGATTTTCCTCTTTTTCCTGTTTTTCCTCTTTGTACCGACGAGTACGATAGTGTTTTGTCTAGCACTGCTAGCCATTTATGTTGTGTTTCGCACTTTCGCATAATATTTGTGTTACTGCTTTTTTCCATTTATTTACTGTATCTCACGTTGCTGATATTATTTTTTGGTTTTTGTTTTCGCGGATCTATTGTCTCTGAGTCGAGGGTCTCCCGGAAATAGCCTTTCTACCCCCTCTAGGGTAGTGGTAAGGTCTGCGTACACTCTACCCTCCCCAAACCCTACTGGTGGGATTTTACTGGGTTGTTGTTATTGTTGTTGTTTGTATATTTATATATTGATTTGGTTCAGGTTTTTCACTAAATACCAAACCAAATCAAACCAAACCTAATCGGATTTTTTAACCGATTTGGTATGATTTTTCAATTTGGTACGATTTTCAGGTTCGGTTTGAACACCTCTAGTGGTAAGTACTCTTTTATCCTTAACCAGAGGTCTCGGATGCGAGCCATGGATGTGGAGTCGCCTTTGTTAGTGAGCACTTTACCCTTAATACAGAATTTCTTAGTACGAATTCAATTTTAGCTGATCCCAATACACGTACCGAACACCGGGTAGAAGACCACCAAAAGAAAAGCAAATCCTCTAAACTAGAAAAAGTATGACTACTCGTTTTTCCCCATTAAGATACTATGTACAAAGAATCCATTTAAATGATAGGGATTTGCATATTTAGCTAGCTTTAATTTAATAAAAAAAGAATTTTCAAATCATATCTTTGACAGAAGGAAAGAATCCTACGAATATGACTGGAGTCTAAACTGGGAATATACATATACATCTAAGTGAAGAAGTCAACATTAAAGGATCCGTGTTTATTACACACAAGACAAGAATAAAAATTTGGGAAAATGACACAGTATCTTTCAAAATGATAGTCGAAAAATATATTTATATATTTTATATATATCTATACACATTGTATATGTTATATACATATTTTATACACTTTTTTTTCTGCCGAACATAAATAGTTTCTGGCGCGCGAGCTAAAAGTGAAAACCCCCCTAAAACTTTGCCCATACCTAGTGTTTACACCAATCTAATTAATATAAAATATCTGTCTTATACATATATATATTTTTCATTTTGTTTTGTTAATTTTTATAGTATAATATTTAATTTGGTGTAATTACGAATAACTATTTACCCAAGATCAATATTGAAAACTTTTACATTCCACCTTTTTTGGACAAGTGATCGGATCTCATGGAATGTTGATAATAATTATCCTGATAAGCCATGATTCATTCAGTACAATTGATGAAAGTTATTTCGTATGAGTAAAATAATAGATTTTTTAAACATATTTGGCCGATCGGTCAAAACATAATTAAAGAGGTTAGCCAAGTATATAAATTATATAAACTAATTACGTATACGATACTATATATATATATATATATATATATATATATATATATAAACTAATTGCTAAAGTGGCATAATCATAAGATAAAATGTATGGTATATTCTTTTTATTTGATATTGAAGTGGGCTCAATTATGCATTTATAGACTAAACAGTATTTACCATAGGTTGTGCAATGGCGTATACATAAAATTTCATAGCGGTGTTACAGTATTTTAAAAAGTGAACTAATGAATAAATTACTATAACGATAAACAATGTCATATTTTATAAAGTATTTATCCTCATTATTATTATTTTTCTATATATATCTAGTAAAAGATTTTGATGAAACGATGTCTTATTGCACTGCATGCAACAAGATGTATACGCCCATAATGTTGTGGTGGGAGTGATAAGTATTTCTTAATCGATAATCAGAAATTTTAGGTTCGACGCTTAGAAATGGAGTCACCTTTAATAAGAAACACATTTTATACTTAAAGCGCGAATCCGGATTACTCATATCCTAAATTGCGGATATCGAACATCAGATTAAAAAAATAAAGAGTTTTTGAGACACCTCTAAAATGATTGGAGCAGCCTTGTAAACAGTTGGGCAGTGGCGGAGCCGACACCACTTTGTGGAACACTGTGTAGGTGGGTAATTTTTTATATATATATATAATAATATATATTGACTTTTGTTAATTTTTTAATATGTGTACTTTTATATATTTTGAAATCTCCTAGTAAAAAGGATCATTTAACGTTGATTGTAATAATCATTGTAAAGTCCGTATCAAAAAATGAAAGTAAAACGCCACATGCATACTTCTACGTTTTAATCATAGCGTCATGATTACATTTTTCAAGTGACGATTTGTCATGAATTTGCATTTTGTATGATTTAGTGGGCGTTTTGGACATAAGAATTGTAAAATTCTGAAAAAGCAAAAGAAAAAGAAACAGTAAAAATGGTATTTAAAAATTAAAATTGTATTTAGACATATGTGAGTGGTTTGAAATAAAAATTTAAAAAATTATTTTTCACAGTTTTTCAAATTTTTGAAAATTCCTAAATTCAATTTCAAATGAAATTTGAAGTTTTTATGACATTTCGACAAAAAAGTAAAAAAAAATTACAAAAAAAAAAAAGTAAAAAAAAAAATTTCTTATCACCAAATGGGCCCTTAAATTCTCTACGATTATCATTAACGCTCTATTTTTTTTTTACCAATATCCCAATTAAAATAAAGTAAAGAGACAACTATCAAATCATAAAACCTTTGAGATATCAAATCATAAATTTCGTAGTGTACTTCCTCCATAATCAACTTCATTGAATGACCTAGTGGGCGTTTGGACATAAGAATTGTAAATTCCAAAAAAAAAAGTGAATTTTTTTAAAAAGTAAAATATATATTTGAAAAGTAGAGTTGTGTTTGGACATGAATATAATTTTTGGTTGTTTTTGAAGTTTTGTGAAAATTTTTGAAAAACAGCTTTTTGGAGTTTTTCATATTTTCAAGAAATTCCAAAATTCATCTTCAAATGAAAATTGAAAATTTTATAACCAAATACTGATTTTAAAAAAAAAGTTAAAAAATTTCGAATAAAAGTTAAAAATTCTTTATGTCCAAACGAGCTCCTAATCTTCGTGATTTTGCTAGGTCTAATAAGCCAAGAAAAAGGTCAATAAGGATATGACTCAACTTATAGTGATATAACGTTTACAAAAAATTTATTGAATATGTATAAATTGTTAATTTAGAACTCAATAATATAAACGAACTAGAATTCCAAACCCACAAACTTCAAATCCTGACTGCGCCTCTATGCACAAACGAACACATTTCTCTTGCTATAAAAAGCTTGTATTGAAACTGATTAAAAAAACTTAGAAATGGTCGGAAAATGCAGGAAAGGACCCTGAAAACAGGGGCGGAACCAGTGTTCTGGCTACAAATTCGGCGAACACAATAGCTTTGGTTTAAACCCTGTATTTTTCTTAAATAATTTATCGATTAGTTACAATTTAATAATTTATAATTCAATAACTTAAAATATTTAAAACTCATAAACTTAAAATCCTAGCTCCCGCTTCCCCCTGAAAATATTTTATATATAACTTATTGAAAAGCGTCAGAATGCCAATAACATAGAACTGTGGGTCTGTGCAACTGAATTCAGGTGAATGTCTTTCTATGATTCTACTTTATGTCAATCATACTTTGTATTTCCTTTTTCCTTTCCTCCATCCAAAAAAAGAACCAAGAGTTCATGCAATAAACGTGTAACACATTTTGGAACTATGGAGTAGAAAATCAGGAGCGGATGCAGTGTTGCGGTTGAGGTTCATATGAATTCAGTACTTTTGATGCGAAACATAAATATACGAGAAAAATTCACTACAATTACAATAAATAGTAAATATAAATTCATATTTTTAAAAATATATAACGGGTTCAATGCTAAAAACGTTAAAAGCTGAACCCATAGAGTTTAAATTTTGAATCCACCACTATAAAAAATAGCGGTAAAAATAGCACGGGCTAGCCAGTTCTCGGACTGGTCATTGAAAAATAGCCAGCGTTTGCAAAATCATTGAAAAACAGCCACTATTTTGCTGCAACACAGAAAGTTCCAGCATAATATACTGGAGATTGGTGCACCTGTGTATGAACTTCCAGCATATTATGCTGGACTAGTATATTATGCTGGAGCTCCAGTATATTATGCTAGAAGTTCACATATAAAAAATTCGAACTCCAACATATTATGCTGGAATATTTTCCTGATTTTGAACATGATTTCATTCAGATTTACATAAAAATTGGTTAAATTGTAATTATTTTTGAAACTTTAACTATTTTTCAATTACCACTGATAAATCTGACTATTTTTTAATTTCACACAAAATAATGTGGGTACTGTAATAAATGGCCTGACCACTACATACAAAGACACACGATTTGATAACTGTGCAACGTAGAGGGAAGTTGAATATATCATAGATATGCATGAATCTTCATTACATATCGTCTAGTCTTTTAATTTGCTAGCCTTTCTAAAGTTGTGGTGCATTGTACTATATTTGGTTCTAACGCATAAGTTTCACACATATCAATCACACTTAAACATAATAACATGATATAAATTCTCCATATATTTCTTTATTTATTTTGCATTGTTATGGTAAAATACTATGTCCTTCGAGGTTTGGTTCAATAACAAAAGTTGTACAACTTAGAATGTATGGCTTCACAATGTACCCTATTTCTGAATCGCTGAGACGGATCTACATGGCATGTAAAGGGGTCACGGGACCCTGTTAGCCTCGAAAAAAATCTTGTATATATACGTTATATATATTTGTACATGTATATAAGACCCCTTAAATACTTTAGTTGTGCTCCCAGACATTCAAAGGGGACAGAAGATGTGGTTATGTTGGGCGCTTCAATTCCCTTGCTTGCTGGATGTTCCTAATTCTAATAGCATCTTTAATTGTTTTAGTTAATTGAATACAACGTATATTCATACATAATAACAAAATGTTTTATTTTTATTTTTATTTTTTTTCGTTTGAGTTCAATTATAGTTTAGTTCTAACTTTTAATACATAATAGTCAACTTAATTTTTTTTTAAAAATCAATTTCATCCTGTAAAATTAAAAGCTTCAAATTGCAACTTATCACTCTACAAATAGAAAAATACAATCCTTACGCCACTAACCTTCTTCATCAATCACTTTGACTCCGACTCGACAGTGGAAACTAAGAGTTTAAGACTCTTTTTTAGTTTTTTTTAATCTTGATTTCTTTACTCCCTTTTGATCACTGGCCCTTTATTTTATTTTTAAAAAAGCTAGAAAGTTTAAGTGTGAAACATGCTTAATCAAACATTTTCCCTTTCATAGTATCCATTTTGGCGCAGAAATATCTCTTTGTTCGGTGCTTTCTTTTCTTTAGAACTTCTTTTGTTTATACGTGGATGATAAGTTATTGTAATCATTAAGTTTTCAAAGAGTTGCACGCCGAATTTTATCGCTAGTGATTAGCACACAGTGGCGCCCTCGTCGTGCTCAAATCTTGGGTCCGCCTCTGCTGAATCGGAGAGCTTTTTCTCTTTTACTTGACATAGCTTTCCACTCCTTTTCCTCGTAGCAAAATAATAAATTTTATTCCATACAAACCAAGTACCTGCGTTAGCTGTACCCCCATTAGCTCTCCATGAAAGGAGAAGGCTCCGGAAAAAAAAAGGAAGGTTGGAATGCCAACATGCGTCTATTATTGAATTTACGGAACTGACTCATTGTACTAGTTACTGCTATGGTAGGTGCATCATGGCCTGGTCTGGTCAGTACCCAACCAGGCCTCACTCCGCTCGTTCGTAAACCCGGGGCGAGCCAGGAGCTTACTTCGAGCTCAAAACATGGCTTCACTGTTCACACTAGGTAATCTATTAAAGTGAAAGAACCATTATTCGCCAAGTTTTAAAGCTGAAAAACAAACTCTCCGGTCATAAAAAGAAATCTGATAAGCTCTTGTTTTATCATAATTCATTGCTTAAAGGTAGAAATGGTTGTTAAATCACATTTTAGTACTTTTGTCAATAGCTAAAATAATAGATTGCTATCTTTTCTTTTTCAAGAAGAGCTGGAATTAGTTTCAATAACCAAAAACCTGAACATCACACCCACAAAGGAGGTGGTGAGGGGCCAATACTAATGGAAAAATGACACTCTATAACCGCTCTCAAAGTAATAGCCGAAAAAATATATATGTTTTGTATATATATACTTTTGTATATTATATACAAATTTTATACACTTTTTCTGCTACCACATGGAAATAGATTATGGAGAGAAATTCAAAAATAACCAGATTTACAAGTGATCATTCAAAAATAGTCACAGTTTCAAAAGTAATCGAAATTTAGCCACTTTTCATGTAAAGATAAATCTGAACAACACTGTTCAAAAATCCAGAAAATACATCAACATAATATACTGGACTTCCAGTATAATATACCGGTCCAGCATAATATGCTGAAAGTTCATACACAGGTGCTTCAATCTCCAATATATTATGCTGGAACTTTCCTCGTGTTGGAGTTCCAGCATAATATGTCGGAAGTTCATAAATAGGTGCACCGATCTCCAGTATATTATGCTGAAACTTTTTGTGTTGCAGCAAAATAGTGGTCATTTTTCAATGACTTTGCAAATACTGACTATTTTTGAATGACCAGCCCATACACTGGCTTGCCCGTGCCATTTTTACTAGACTCTGGGGCGCGCTAAAAGTGAAAAACCCAATACTAGTAGTGCAGTCTCCTGAAATGGAAATGTAACACAGGAACTTCAGCAAATAATGCTTCTAATATTGACATGTTCCCAATTACAAACTATTCCACAAACATAAAGGTAGTAAAAAAAAATATTGCAACAAAAGCAAACTTTACCAATGTTTAATCAGACCACAATAGACATGACAAGGACGAGACAGCAAAGCAAATATTACAGTAGCAAACAATTTTTTGTACTCTAAGATGAGCAACAGCCACCACTCTGTGTCACCGGCTGTCCACGGATATTCACCGTTGGAGGCTTAGCGGAATTATTGGCTGGTTGGCTTGCCATCCTGCATTTAGGAGAACATTAGAGAAAGAAAAAATAGAGTCAAGCAAAATGAGGACCGGCGAAAATACTTCATCTCTTAAATGCAAAAAAGATCATTTGGAAGACCCCTTCAGTAGCATGAAAATGCAGCTGAACTCTACCTATAAACAACCAACTGCACTTGGTTGCCCCAAACTAACTAGCCCAACCATGTAGAAAAGGCCCGCAATTGCCCCAAACCCTTTTTTTTTTTTGTATCTTGCCAGAGAGCGGTAGGATCAGTGGTAAGTGTTTGGTAAGCCAACAGCCTGGTGAACCAAGGGGGCCAAGCCAAGAGCAAGCTCAGCTAGAATGAAATTCTAACTCTCGCTGAAAACATCGTTTTATTCATTCTATTGCTTATGAGGTTGGTACAACAGCCTTAACGCACAAGTTTTTATTAGGCATTACACCCAATTATTCATTCATGAAGTTTGGGCTGTCAATTGCACCAAAAAGAAAGTTCTAACTGATCTCCGACAGTTGACTGTAGCATTTGAAAAGGTTTCTTTTTTAGCCAATTGGCCAAAAAATGAATCCCACACCCTCTCCCCTTTTTATTTTAACTTCTAAATTACGCTTTAGCTCCAAAAACTTAAACTCCCCCCCACCCCCACAACACATAACAAAAAGAAGCTCGCAACTTTCTTTAACTCTCTTAATATTTGCTTAAACTCTGAATTTTCAATCTTTCAACTCTTAATGTCTCAAGTAGTTCAACAAGTTTGTGAGTCAAGCTACAATTAAGGCCTCCAATATTTTAGTTACTAACTTACTATCGGCAATTTGTACCTAATTGTTCCAGCTTTTAGTTTAATAACTAGTCCTATAAAAAAATTACTAGTTTTACTTGTATATATTTGTTACTCCCTCCTTCACAAATTATGTGAAAGCATTAGATGATAGAAAACGCAAAGCACCTAAATAGCACCACAGATCAGGCTTGAGCAACTTAGGAAAGATACAAGAGGTTATTAAAATTTAACTGCCATCTGAAATGAGTACGTGTTTACCTATTTTTGATAGCAGAAGTCATAGCCATGAAAGCCTGTTCTACATTCGTAGCATCTTTAGCACTGGTCTCCAAGAATGGAATACCAATTTCATCAGCAAATGCCTAAAAACGAAGAGGTCAATCAGTATAGTTTGAAGAGCAAAGAATTAAATATATGGTGGAAAATCAATTTACCTTAGCTGTTTCATAAGAGACAACTCTATTTGCAGTAAGATCAGACTTGTTCCCGACAAGAATTTTGTTAACATTGTCACTAGCATAACGATCAATTTCACTCAGCCACTGTTTTACATTATTGAAGCTCTCTTGATCTGTCACATCATACACAACCTACCCAAGAGGCCATTGAGAAACATCAAAAGATACAGAAAACAATTGATGATAAACTTTATGGAAAAGCACCTACTATTATGCCGTGGGCTCCACGATAGTAGCTGCTAGTGATGGTCCTAAACCGTTCTTGTCCAGCTGTATCCCACTATATGGTGCCAAAAAAGAAAAACACCAGGATCTTTATTCCAGTTAAAATTTTGGTTCGAAGAAAATTAGCAACATAAAAGAATTTAAACTGAAATGCAAGTGAAATCTTACAATCTGAAGTTTTATAGTCTTCCCATCTTGCTCTACTGTCCGGATTTTCTACATGAAAAGATTTGGTAAAATGAGCAATTAGACGTATTTAAGAATGGGATGGCAGAATATGATCACGGAAGACTCCAACTATATATAAATGAAGTAGCTCCTCAACTACAAGGGTATTTACTCACAAAATCAACTCCAATGGTGCTTATGTAACTTTCCAGATATGTGTCGTCCTGATGATAATAAAAGATAAACAGTTAGTGTCATTTGCAGAAGACACCTTTTTTTTTTTTTAATAAAGACAACTTTAACCACAATAACTATAATGCGGTAACATCCAATAAAATTTCACTCTTAAAAATCTCTTAAGAATGAAGTTCCATAAGAAACAAGATGCATCATCAATTATTCAGAGGGTTTACAGTGCGAACATGAAACTAGCAGAGCGTATCAAATTAGTGCCTTAGGAAGAAGGGATAAAGTTGATGCTAGAAGTAGTTTACCAAAGTAAACAAGAATGATCATAAAACCCGCAAGATGGATCAAGGTGAACACCTACAGAGTACAGACTATAATAACTCTACAAGAGTTCTAAGGAGATTTATAGTTATAAAACTGTATGAAAATTAGATGAAGTAAAAAGGATTTTCAAGGAGATGCAACGCGGAAAAAATCCTGCCAGGTTTGAAAGTCTTGGTCATTCGAAGATGTAATAATAGCAGCACAATTACAGAACCACCCCAAAAGGTTTACAGTTATTGATAATCTCTCCTAGTAAAAAAGCAAATCGATAAACAAAAAATTTATTGGATAAAGTAGATCAACAAGAAACTTGCCAAAGCAAAAGAATAGGGAAGTGCTAAAGCAATAGTGTTAGTCAATAGCTCATCGGTGTTGTAAAAGGTTTCGCTAAGGTGCGGTCAAGCATTGAAGCTAAAAAGATTTTGCTAAGGTGCGGTCAAGCATTGAAGCTAAGTATAGCGCAAGTTGGTGCATCTCCTTGCTTATGTGACTCCAAGGTGCTAAAGCATGTAATTAAGCCTCATCATCCATGAGCTCTATCATGAAGAGGGCAACGATAAAGCATAAACATAGTACGGAAAGTGGTATATCAAATTAGACAAAAGAAAATACAATTAAAAACGAGAAATTAACTTTCTACGTATAATAAAACTATTCTTTCACCTGATTTAGAGAGTTAAAACCAGAAGTATTTACATCAGGCTCAGAAATTTAAAAAGGTTCTTGTACTTAATTCGCATAAATTTGACTTCATATATTTCATTTAACTGTAGTTTTTCCAATTACTTTGTCCATATAATTGTTGTGCCTTATCATAATTATTTTTTCTTGCATTACAGCATTATTTCTTTATTTATTTATTTACTTTTTCCTTTGTGCCTTTCTTCATGAAAACTCACGTTCTAATGAGCTTTGTGGTAGAAGCCCCAGCAGGTTTTGGCACTTTTATAGGCTCTTTGGCCTTTGACGAATGTGCTCATAGATACCTGATTAAAGCTAACGAGAAGGAAATAAGAAAGAACACAAAATGGAAAGGTGGCGTATATGGCCAACATGCTCCCTATGAATTCAGTCCTCCATTTGTTTTCTTATCAGAAGAAATCAACATTTATGTTTTACAAAGAAAGAAAAAAAAAATACTAGAGTAGTACACCTAATTTCATGATCAAAAAACTTACGGCAAACCTCAGAAGAAGACATGATTTCCCAACACCAGAATCACCAATGAGCAAAAGCTTAAAGAGGTAGTCACTGCATGGAAAGAACAACAATACAATCATCATATTATTTATTAGCTTGCTAGATGTTTAAAGTATGACTCTCTATAGTATAGTATGATACTTATTGTGATTAACTTTTCATGTTAATCCTAATTACACCTTATAAAAGATATTTTACACTGTTATAGCATGTCGTACGGTTATATGTGACTACTAAGATAACTGCTATTCTAGAAAGAGAACATTTTAAGGATTTTATCCATTTGATACGGTAAAGTAATGTAAACCAACTACGCCTCAATCTCACACTAGTTGCAGTTGGGTATAGGAATCCTCAATACCCATTCCTATCTTTGACATAATGTTTATCACGCATAATTACTTGTATAAAAAATACCCGATAAAATCACCCATTAACTCTAGCATATGTTAAATTAGGGTCAGGGCTAATCAGAATCTAGTTCAAGCCTATTCGTTCCTGGAGTGCACCTGATATGGTTTAAGGCCATGTTAGGTGACATACGATCCAAGTTTTCTAGCCCGAGCCTTTGCTGAACTAGGATCAAAAGATTCCACCTAATCCACTCTACCCCTTTCCCCAAAGAAAAAGCAAAAAAACTTGGGAATTATCATTATCTGAGAAAATATCATGGAAACATTTTCAGCCAATTTCAAGATAAGAATCAAGGTCTACGACTCTGCCTAATTAAGTCTCAAAAGCTTGAGCTACGGAGAAGCACTTTAGATAGTAACTCATTTAGGATAAGTGGGAGTAAGATAGAGTACATGCACTGAGCCAACAAGATAGCAAAGAAGTTTAGGTGAAATTAGATGGAACTGAGGTACCTAAATGCAGGAGTTATTTAAAAAGAAAATATTGAATATCTCTGAATCGAGGCAAGTCTACCGAAAAATGGAAAACAATGGAAGTTGAAAATATGTATAAATGATACAAACTAGAGGACAAGTGTTCACTAGAAGAAACTCCTAGAGGCTTAGCATATTAGAGATATAACTACCAGGGTATATTACAGAACCCTAGTGTTAGATAATCCTTAAGAACGGCGTATTTAAACATTATGGACCCAAATTGAGCATTTATAATGCACTATGTGAGTTCACGTAAATCCAATAACTTTGCCAAGACCCTGTATGTATTAAACAATCCACTAGATATCTATAATATTTGATTGTGAACCCAGTCATTACTTGACATAGCAATAGGAACCCATAAATTTCAAATCCTGGATCCACCTATCCGATAAAGCGACCCCAATAAGATTTGGATTAAGGCGTAGTAGTAGTTGTAGTCATATACCTATGAACGTTACATGGACTATCTCATAGATCCTCTAATGGACTATGTGAGTTCACGTAAATGCAATAACTTTGCCCAAGACTTTGTATGTATTAAACAATCCACTAGATATATATATCTATAATATTTGATTGTGAACCCAGTAATAGTATATTAACTTGACGTAACAATAGGAACCCATAAATTTCAAATCCTGGATCCACCTATCCGATAGAGCCGACCCCAACAAGATTTGGATTAAGGCGTAGTAGTAGTTGTAGTCATATATACCTATGAAAGTTACACGGACTATCACATAGATCCTCTAATTTTATATATTATAATGTTCAACCACCATCTTTTGTGCACCAAAATTAAGAGGGGATTTAGTTAGGCATTTCATGATAGTGCACAAACACGGATATTAACAGATGTAAAAATTGAATGGAAAAGCAAGAGATAATCCTAAACGCTAGCTGCTACATGTGATTTAATGACTTAGGGTTCACTAATAATTTCGCTAATATAAAATACATAAGGATCCTATCTGAATTCAAGCACAAAATCTACAGTTCGACACTGAATTTTAAAAGATAAATAAACAACATGAAATTTATTCAATGCTTTAACAATGATGCGATATTCAAAGAATTAGGATAAGGAAGAGGATAACTGGAACTTACTACTCGGGATTCATTGCGATCGAGAGAAGATGAAATTCGCCGGTGTCTGAGGGATTTACCGGCGAGAATTAACCGGAAACTGAATCGGAATCTTTGTGGGTGAATTAAGAAGCAAAAATGTGAGGAGCAAATGATATGGAATGAGAGAGCACGTGTGATGAAGACACGTAAAGAAGGCGTTGAAATTTGAGGAAGAGAATTTGCTTTTCGTTTTGCTTATTTTTCTTTTCTATCCCTTTGAGTTTTCTTTTTGGATTAGTTTGAATTTACTCGGCGTTCGATTGTGCGCCACAAACATATCTAGCGCTCGACGCTCGAGACTCGCCCACAATTTTTATATAAATCATATGTCGAATTACCTAATTAGCATTGTTGTCCCTCAAATTTCTTTAACAAATAAATGTTTAAAGTTATGTTTATCTATAATAATATGAAGATTGAGTTTTCTTTTTTGGATTAGTTTGGATTTACTCGATGCTTGAACTCGAGACCAACATTTTAAAAGGCTTTTTTTGGAACTAGCCTAAAGGTTCGTCTCGGGGCGTGGTACAATCAAAATGCCTTAAGGCTAACATACGGGGCTTACGCTCCCAAGCATTCAATTGTGCACCACAAACTAGGGCTGCTTATCGGGTAGATTGGGCGGTTAATTACTCTTAACGGTTTGGCTTATCGGTTATCGGCTTTTAAATGTACCGCTAGCCACCCGATAAGATATTGGGCGGATTGGTATCGGTTTACCTCTTATCGGGCGGTTTATCGGCCTAATTCTACATATGGTATTCGTGCTGATTTAGAAGCACAACACTCCCTGCCAGTATACACTTAAGTATTTGCAACAAATATACACTTTGCCTTTATAAACAAAAGCTTATACTTTTGTTACTGCCATAAACTATTGTTGCAATGTTTTACAGATCAGTACTTCCGTTAACGTCCATTTGCAAATTACAGAATGACAGTACTAAGAAGCAGAACACATTTGCAAATTGTACACAAACATAGTTTCTGCCCGCACTACATATCCATCTCTACTTCTTATCCTATTTCAGTTACATGAAAAACACAAGAGAAATAATTAGGGGACGCTCATTTGAGAAGTCCAGCAGCAGCAGGGCATTGGCCAAAATTCGCCTCTCAGCATCAACCAGTGTTACAGATCCCCATTGATTCAACCTGCTGAAAAAAAGAAGAAACATGGTTTAGCAGAGTAATTCATAGCATCCGTGTTTTAAGTGTATCTAATTCAAGTAATCTGAGTCTAATTCTCCATGAAACTTGCTTCTTCGAATCCAATGTACTATGACTTTGGCATGGACTTAGATGCACTCATGGTCAGAGTTTGAGTGGATTGGGAACACCACTGCCAAACATGAAGCAAGTTAACCCTACTAACATTATATCACAGGCAACTGAAGTTATTCCTAACACTAATAATAGTGGCTATCCTTTCTTGGATAGTTCAGCTTCACTCATGTTTCAACAAGCCCATTTTCCTAATTTCATTTCTCAGGTATTGCATATTCATTGAATATGGTCATCTATAAGAAGAACTCTTTAACTAATCACCAACTAGACAAAAACCTAATAAAAGACATACTATGATGGATCCAGTGTTGGACACTGAAGAAATAATGCTTCCCACTGTTAGTTCAATTAACAGTAAATACACACTTATATACAACAAATACTTGAGGCTTTGATGGTTAAATTCGAATTCTTACCAAATATATTAACATTACACGTCAATTACGGAAGGGTCTTTTCATTGCTGGCTAAATCTGAAGAAGAAAATTAAAATAATGAATCTGATAAATATAAGCATATCAACAACACTTATATACAACAAATATAGTAAAAATATTATTACCTTGTTCAAGATGCTCGATTTTTTACCAAGATCTTCCTCAACACTAATAGGTTGTTTTAATTTTTCATTTCGAAGCCAATCTTGAAGACACACTAGAGCTTGCACCAATTTAGGAGTTAATGAACTCCTGAATGAATCAAGAAGACGTCCTCTCGTACTAAACTCACATTCGGATGCCACACTTGAAACAAGAACAACTAATACATCACGAGCCATCTCCGCAAGAATAGGAAATCTAGCCGAGTTCAATTTCCACCAAAGAAGAACATCAAATTCTTTAGTGTCATCCTCAGTTTCTTCACCTAAATATTTATCTAACGCTGTTCTAGTATCAACACCTCCACTCCCACTTTTATATTTTTTTATATCTTGTATGAGTGATTCTAAAAGTCCTATATTTGGGGTGCTTGCTTGACTGCCAGTAAGCCCGGAAGTCGAAGTGTCCAATGAAGAACAATCTGAAGATGAAGCAAGCACAACACCTTTTGAGTTGGACTTTACATACTCGCAAAATAATGAAGTCATGTACTTTGTCACTTCTGCTTGTATACTTAGCCCCTGATCTACACCAAACATCTTTACAAGTGCATAACCAACCGATTCGATCTTGTAACGTGGATCCAAAATACATGAGATAAAAATTATCTTGTTCATTTTTCCTGGATCACCTTAAATACTTATCAAATTTTTTTTTCATATTCTTTGCCATTTCACTTAAAATTGTATCTTCATTTGCTATCAATTGCTTCAAATAAACAGCAACAACGCAAATTTCAAGAAAATGAATTTTAGATGTAACATAACGTGATCCAGATATCTTCAAAGTAAGAAGATAGAAGATTTCAAGAAACTTTGTAATTCTTTTTATATTCTCCCAATCACTCCTCAAAAGTTCACCTGTAGGAATTCCAACATCAATATAAGAATGCTCAAGATAATGTCTCAAGCCAATTTCACTAGAAGCATAATGTGAAAATGCACTTTCAAATTCAACAGCCCTGCGCAACATCAAGTAGGTGGAATTCCACCTAGTTGGAACATCTAAGCATAAAGTTTTTTTACAATTGAGTTGTTCATCATCAAAACATTCTTGAAACCTCTTCAACCTCGCAGGAGACTGCCTAACATATCTCACTGCATGCCTAACACGTTCAATAGACACTGAAGATTCTTTTAAACCATCCTGGACCACAAGATTCATGATGTGAGCCATACATTTCACGTGAAGGTGAGTACCATTCATCAAATTAGTACCAATTTTTGTTAATTGCTTAGATAATTCTTTTACTGTCACGTCATTTGAGCTTGCATTATCAACTGTGACAGTGAAGATCTTATTGATCCCCCACTCACGTAAGCACCTACCAATACCATTTGCCACATCTTCGCCTTTATGACTAACAATAGGACAAAAATTAATTATTGTCTTATGCATATTCCATTCACTATCAATCCAATGGGCATTGATACACATGTAATTGATTCTTTGTATAGAAGTCCAGGTATCAGTAGTAATACATACTCTTTGTTTTGTTTCTATAAAAAACCTCTTCAACTTTTACTTTTCTTCTTTAAAAAGATCAAAACAATCCCTAGTTACAGTACTACGGGAGGGGATCCGAAAATAAGGTTGCACCACTTTCATAAAGTCTCTAAAACCTTCTTTCTCAACAAAGCTAAAAAGAAGCTCATCAACTATTACCATACGACATAACGCCTTCCTACATTCTTCTTGATCAAATTTCCAAGTAACAACAGCTACGTCACCCTGACTACCCCCAGGAGCAGATTGAAAGCCTAAATTTGATTGTTTTTTATCAACAATAGTAGGGCGTTTAGGACACTTAAGCATATGAGAAAGAAGTGTCGACGTACCGTCTTTGGTCTTAAATACGTACTCAATAAAGCAATAGTTACATTTTGCTTTTGTACTCCCTTCAGAAGTAGTAATTTCTGTAAAATTATCCCACACAACTGACCTTTTTCTCCTTTTTTTGGTTATATTTGACTCTGTTGTTTGAGCTTGACTTGTTGCATTTGAATTAGAAGCTCCACTTTCCCCCGTCATCACCTTATCACTTTGTATATTTTCATCCATGTATGAGTCACTGCAAACAATAAAAGAAAAGGAATGAGAATAAAGACATCAAGTTGTAATGGACCATAACTTAAAGAGCAAAAACACCAAATCAGAAGCACAAATGACAAGCATGTGTTAGAAGCGCAAATGAGCAAAAACACCAGATCATCATGAATATAAATACATGGCTGTAATTCCTTGGAATATTGCAAATGTTTATATGGATTGTATGGTACTGTATGAAGTCATGTACTTCTCTTTTGTAAGTTTTTTCAAGCAAAACTCACGCGCAATGTTCTAAGTCACCATTAAATCTCCTATTAGCGACCATAACTACACTTCTGTTAAGTAGATCATTCAAGAAAATTCGAGCTCCATATTCCCTGTATCAATATTAAGTACAAACTCTTCACACCCAACCAAAAGGAAATCTAAGTTGAAACATACTCAATCAAGAAAGCATCAAACAGATAATATACAAAGGCTATCAATAGGGAGTAAAATCACACTCATTTTCGAGCCCTTTCATCAACAACATACACTCTAAGACTAACCAAAAGTTATGTTCCGCTTTTAGTTATGTATGAGCCATCTAATGAANTATTTGAATGAAATGACTTGCAGTAAACAGAAAAGATACAAAGGATCCATAAATTTGGAAATTTGTGCACTTAATTGTATATACATCACATAAAAAGTTCACCAAAAATTGTGATGTTCAGACGAGCTAAATGAAGCAAGTGCCACTATAACAAAAATTTTGTCTTTAACTTTTGATTTTATAGACATCAACAAGAAAAGAAACTTACCAGATTTTAGGCGAAACAGAGAGAGGGAGACCAGAGACGGCGAGTCACAAGTAGACCGGAGACGGCTATCGCCTGTCGGGCGTCTACTGGTGAAGTGAAGTCGACGAGGACGAGGACGAGGACGAGGAGACTGGAGAGTAGGCGTTAGGAAATAGGAATTAAGTTTGATTTTAGGGTTTCTGTTTGTTTAAGAATTAGGACGAGAGAGTGGAAGGGTTTTTGTGTTTGATATTTAATATATAATATATAATTATATATGGATAAAAATAAATTTTATATTCTTAACGGGTTAACGGATTAGCCATTAAGAAAATATAAGCTGTTAATTAAAAAATTCTAATCCGTTCCCCGTCCGTTAAACCGTTAATCCGATACCAGTAAGCCATTAAGCTTCGGTTCGGTTCGGTTCGATTTTCGGTTTCGAATCGGTTTTGAACACCCCTACCACAAACATGTCTAGCGCTCGGCGCTTAGGACTCGCCGATAATTTGTATGCAAATCATATGTCGAATTACCTAATTAGCATTGTTGTCCCTCAAATTTTTTTAACAATTGAATGTTTAAAGTTCTATGAAGATTGAAAGTAATTCAATTTACAAGCTATAGTATCACATATTTGCTAATTGAGAATATTGTGACGGTGACTATTATTTGAACATCTTTTCTAATATAGATAGCCAAACTTTATATTATTACTTGCTAGATATTCTTATCTTAGTTTTATGTTTCTCAAAATTGTCGAATTTTTATTATTTTCCTATTTAAAAGTAAATTTATAAATTCATGAATTATATTAGTACCGATGAACCTTATTGATTATTTACTTTTAAGGAGGTAAAATATATTGTTTGATAGTATTTTTAAGAAGTTATGACTTTTAATTTTTTGAAAGTTAACACGTCATATTTGATTTATATTTCATAGCAACTTTACCACTATTGCACTGTTATACTTATAAAAATATGGTAGATATTTTATTTATTACGTGTTTCATTAATCCTTTTTAATTTTCATAAACTTTTAATGTATTTTACTTTTTATGTAATTATATTATATTATTAATTTATAAATTAAAAAAATTAAAAATTTGTGGGGCTTACGTTCAATGTATCGAGACTTATCATTCATCCTATATCGTGTAAAATCCCACACTTCACGCCCTCGCCTTTTGAAGTACTGCTTGAGACCTCTGCCTAAGGTTAATTTGAGTTAACTTGTTCTTCATACTCATCTTTTCTCCCTTTTCCCTTTAATTTTACTTTTAATAATTTGCGCCAATTGGTAGAAGACTAACACAATCAAGGATTGGGGTAGGTATGAGATATATTCATCCTTAAAGGCTTTAGATTCACGTCCTAGAAATGAAGAAATTCTTGTAACGGAGAGTTTTTCTTTTAAGTGATCTTATGCGACATGAATTCAAATTAATTTGGTCAACATATTTTCTTAGGATACATTGAGGTTCATCGAGTAGAATATGCTAAAAAGACATACTTAAAATTTTAAAATAGATTAGATTTAGAGTACGCATTTTGCGCGTGTTCCCATATCAATATAAGTATAATTTTTTTAAAATTATATAAATATTGTTAAACTATGTATACTTGACGTGCAATTGTTAAGTGTCATTTAAAAAACATTTCTAAGGTTTGACGTTGAGTTAAAAAAGTATAATAGTTATGGATATTAGGATAATTTATATCTAATTATAATATTTATAAGACTGCGTATTAGGATTTTCTACATAATATTTCCAACAAAAACATTAAGTAAGCAAAATTTTAGTTAGATGTTAGTGTAGGCATATAAATTTTGCTTAAAATTAAATTCATGAAATAATTTGGACTATATTTTAAATTTGAGATATATTGGTCCAAATAAATACTACGGGCTAATGTAATTAAATTAATTGTATAAGTCCAACATATATAGATTAAATAAATAAGTCTTAATCCACTGGGTTAACTCATTTGGTTGGGCTACAAATGATGACCCCACTTTATTAGGCCCAATATGCCATCTTCCTAGAGGCCCAAATTGATGCCCACGTGTCAAATGATGTGACACGCCAAGTCAAACGGAAAAGCCAATAGGATCATGCCACGTGTCAAAATGACAAAGCATGCCAAGTAACATTAAAATGCTTATGAAATCGCGCCACGTGTGAAAGTGACATGTTCTGGCCAATCAAATACGGTCATGTCATACTTCAATTTGATTGGTCGGAAATAGTTTGTTCTTATCACAACTCCTCCCTTCCACAACTATAAATATGAGTCTTCATAACTCAGAAAATGGACCAGAAGTTATAACAAGAAGCAAGAGAGAGCTCGTGGATCAAACGCCGCAAATTTCTTACAAGTTTCAAGCTTCAAGCAATCAAGTTCAAGCTCAAGAACGAAGAACAGTTCAAGTATTCAAGATCAAGAACGAAGTCAAATCAAATACAAGCCGTTCAAGATCAAGGCTACTTGTTCGTGATACAATTCGTGGCATTCGCGATGGATAAATCAAATTCAAATTCAAGATCAAGCTCGAAGGCCCTTGAATTTATACTAGAAAAGTAGAATCAGAGGATTCATAGAGATTGTAACGCTCAAATATTTTCTCGACGCAAATTTATTGTCTACAAATATATGGTCCAAATTATTTCATGAATTTAATTTTAAGCAAAATTTATATGCCTACAGTTAGAATTTCAGTTATTAGATAATTAGTGGTGTGTGCCCGTGCTGTGCACGGGCGTATGCCCGACATCAAAGTTTATTTTAGTAGAGATCATTTCTAAAGCTGGTTTACAACTTTTAAAGTCGGTTTTAAAGCAGAAGAGACTTAAAATATGGCACTCTTTTGAAAATGGTGTTTATCATTCCTTATCATTGATGAACTAATCATATTATATAAACACCTAACTCGTCCAAATGCATAGTCTGATGAAATTACCTTCTTCTGCTCCTCCTCATTTTCTCATTGCGGACTGAAATTTCACAAAGTAAATCAACTGATTCACAGACTTTGCTGCCCTTAAGAAAAGCAAATGGGAAACCATCTGAAAGAATATAAATAAAGGTATCAAATATGAAATTCGGATATACATAAAACTAAAAGGCTGACAATACAGAACTCTCTTGCTTACCTATAAGGGCGAAAATAAAAAATAGCTAGATTTTCAAATGATCATTCAAAAATAGTCACAGTTTCAAAAAGTATTCGAAATATAGTCACATTTCATACAAAAATAAATTTGAACGAAAATACTGTTCAATGACTTTGTAAACGCTGAATATTTTTGAATGACCAGTACGAAAACTGGCTAGCCCGTGCTATTTTTACTCTAAGTTGCTCCGACATGGCAGTTTAGGTGCCGCACCCATGTCGACACGACACTAGTATGGTCAAAATATTTTAGGTACTTTGACCACGACGGACAAAAAATTTCGAGACGAGATACAATTTGATTACCGAAATCAGAACCAAAACTAGGTAAATTTGAAGAAAATAGCATATCTTATCTAGGAAATCAATCTTTTACTTATCTACAACTTGAGAATAAAAAGAAAATCCACACTTTACAAGCTATAAGTAAGTATTCCACAAAATTTCTCATAAATTAGAGAGAATTTTATTTATTTAAATTTATTTTAGTCGGATCCCCGCACCCTTATCCGTACTAGGATCCGTATCCCCGAATCTTAAAATTTACATCTTGAAAGATCCGACCTCAAGATCCACACCGCACCTGTGTCCGAGCAACTTAGTTTTTACTACCTATAAAGGTCTTCAGTAAGATTAGGTTGAGCACTGAAAAGCAGCTTCTGAAACATTTAAAAGATTCAATTGCTTCTCTCTTCTTTGTAGAAGTTGAAATCAAGAATTCACCTGACCACTCTTTAGACACACCGATTGGCACGACTAGGCAAGATTTTTTACATCAAGCAAGAGATGGATAGTTAGAAGCATCTCGTCCTCATTTGCTTTTAGAGCAGAAGATGGATGAATCTGCACAAATCAAATAGCTATTTGAGATTTGAGAATTAAACTACACCAGTTCAAGTATAAAACCATAATAATGGGCCAAACATAAAAAGAGACTACGGAGCACCTACATTATAATTAAAGTTCATTTTCAAACTACAGATAAAACTTGAGCACATGGCCTCAACATATATAAAACGACCAACTTGACAAATTAAAGTACCACTGTGAAAGAGTAACTATCTGTATGAATTTAGGCCTGAAACCAAGAGTTTTTTGTCCAAACAGTCCACCAAATAATGCTAGAATAGCGTTTTCACCCTACTTCTTCTTCTGCTTCTTCCTTGTCAGCCTTTTTCTACCCTCAAGCATTAATTAACGGATAAAGTTATCCGGTACCTTTGTTGGCGGAAAATAACAGGTACTCAAACGAATAGTTGCGGCGTGTACAAACTGGCACAAACATTATCATTATAAAAAAATGATATATGGAAATTGGATGAACTAGTCAGGATTTTCACTGAGATGCAACGAATTTATTCCTTCCAGGTTTGAAAGTATTGGTCGTCGGAAGATAGAATAATAGCAGCTCAATTGAGCGTTAAAGCTAAGTATAGTGTAAGTTGACGGGTTCTCCTTGGTTAAGTGACTCCAACTCAGAGGCGGAGGTAGTATAGTAGCTACTGTTCGGACGAATCCAGTAACTTTTGTTTAAATTTTATATTTATATTAAAAAATCTATTAAATAAATAAAAATATTTAATCGCGAACTCAATAACTACAACGAGTTAGGGTTCACTTATAAGATCAGAACCCTTAACTTTCAAATCCCGGCCCCGCTTCAAACTCCAAGATGCTAAAGCATGTTATAAGCTTCATTATCCATGATCTCTATCGTGAAGAGGACAACGATAAAGCAAAAACATAGAGGCAAAGTGATATATCAAATTAGAAAAGAAAAATTGCGATTAAGAACGAAAAATTAATTTTCCATGTATAACAAAACTATTCCTTCACCTTATTTGAGGCTTAAAACTACATCTTTTCATCTGGGTTTTTACCTACCTTATTTGAAAGTATGGCTTTCTATAGTACATTACACTATGTGTCGTGATTAACATTTCATTTTAATCCTACTAGTATTAGTACTCGCGCGATGTGCGGATACAAATCATGTCAAATTGTGATGTACGTTGTTTGAATTATGTACAAATAACCTTAAAATACAAATCTCTCAGATAAAAATTATATAACATTAGATATTAATTACGAAGTAGGATATGAAATTATTGTACAAATCTCGTAGTGCACCCTTGATTTTAGTACTTCCATTTCGTTTCGCTGTCAATATTAAAAATACTAAACATCTCGTATTGTGATCTGTTTTGTTGAGCACATTAGATCATATTATTTTAATAAACTTCTTACTATTACTTTGTTTTTATCTGAAAGTCAACTATGTCTTATTCATCACATCATTTTTACGCAAATTCTTTTTTCTTTTCTTTTTTCTTATAGTTCTTGTCTTATTTATTATTTCATTATTGTACTGTCATATAACTTTTTATTAGCTTAATAATTAAATTAATGTCTTGCTTATTATTCTTTTAATAGTCATTAATAAATATAAATATTTTATTCTTGAGTTTGCTATATTTATACTTGTATCCTCTTATTCGAAATTTTTTAATCATTTAAACTTATTGTAATATTTTTAAATATAATTTAATTTTTTAGTTTATTTATTTTTGAATTAATTTAAAGTATAAGTATCCTCACACTATCTCTATTTTTTTGTACATTCTCTTCCTTACTACAAATTTTAATGAGTTTTTATATTAATTTTTTACCTATAACCAATATAATATCATATTTTATTTTAAATTGTAAATTTGAATTACTCTAAAATATTAATACATAAGCTATTTGATGATTATGTATTGAGTTCTATAATAATTACTTTTGAATTAGATGTAATTAAATTTTCTTTCTTTTTTAGCTATAAGATATAAATTTAATATTTAGTTTTCATTAGTAAAATCCATATTAGACATTTATTTTATATGTTTAAAATTTTATTTTAATCATAGAAAAATAATTTCTTAATTGTTTGAACATATTATATATATGTAGTAATATTTTTACTATCATTTTATTTCTTTACGTAATATTTCAAAAATAAAAAATTATTTTTCATGACCCGAATTCCCAACCTTAGGGATCATGATGACGCCTAACATCACACTTGCTAGGCAACCAATGTTAGAACTTATTTAATTAATTTTGATAAATGTCTATTTAATTATAACAGAACAATTCAAATATAAACTAAATTTATTAATTCCAATGCATATAAATTCACGAATAAAATCATAAATGAATAATTAAGCCGAGCCTCTAACTACATAAATAACCATAAGACAACCCCAGGGTCTAGTGTCACAATTCATGAACTATTAAAGAATACTACAAATAATGGGCTGAAAGAAATAATATAACTGTTTCGAATATCATAAAACAGTGTCTATAAAACTAGGCGAAGACTCCACGAATCTGCGGACGCCAGCAGATCTACCTCGTGTCTATGAATGATGCTGTCTGTTACTAAAAATCTCTAATGTTGGCGGGTACCTGGATCTGCACAAAAGAGTGCAGAGTGTAGTATCAGTACAACCGACCCCATGTACTGAGTAAGTGCCGAGCCTAACCTCGACGAAATAGTGACGAGGCTAAGGCAGACAATTATAACTTAACCTGCAACATTATATATAATAAAGCAATAAAATAATTCTACACAAACAAGAAAGATAAACTGCAACAATAAATAAAAGAACTCAGTCGCCTATGCCAGGCCTCAGCTGTAACCAAGATCTCACACGAATTTCCAAATTTCCAAACTTCACATTAAAATAACTGTATGTGCAGAATATGAGAAACAGTAGAGTAAAACGGTAAATTTTCCAAATCTTTGTGTTTAAAATCAGTAAAACATAAATGTCCTCACTTATCACTTTCTTGTTGCGGCGTGCAACCCGATCCCACCTGTCCACCCTTATCACTATCATTTATCTCACCTGTCCACCCTTGTCACTATCATTTATCTCATATGTCCACCCTTATCACTATCATTTATTTCGCATGTCCACCCTTATCACTATCTTGTTATCCACCCTTATCACTGTCAATTTATTTACTTATCAAGAACTTTCACAATTCAGGCCAAGCCTTTCACAACACTTTTATCTCAACAATTGTAAACAGAAAACTGTACTCCTCATAGACTCATTAACGTTATCACGAAAATAGAACCAGCAGGAATACTTATATATCTCGTAAAATAATGTCAACCCGCTCAATCTTGATGTGGAATAATTGCAATGCGACTATACCGATAATAAAACCAAGGAAAACACTAATACTTTTTCAAAAATAATCGCAATCAAACTTAACAATAAATTAACAAGACAAGTAATCATAGAAACAACAATGGACATGAAATAATTAAAAACATGAAGCAATTAGATTGGAAACGGGGAGGGCATCATATAAACAGACAATTTGGTGGTGCATAGATACTCGTCACCTCACCTATACGACATTCACATGCAATTTCACATAACAATTTAGTTGGGGATTCCTATTCCCTCAAGTCAAGGTTAAACCAAGCACTTACCTCAATTTCGCAGGTCACTCACTGTTCAATTATAACTTTTTCCTCTTGAATCCACCTCCAATACACTCGAATCTTACCATAATTAACTTAATATCATTAATTAATGCTAAATGAACTAACTTTACTGAAAATAATGATTTTTCCTAAGTTTTCTCAAAAAAAGTTAAAATCCGACCCCGAGCCCGCTTGGTCCAAACTCGTGGTTTGGACCAAATTACGTTTACCCATTCACCCACGAGCCCGAATATACAATTAGTTTTTCAATCCGACCTCAATTCGAGGTAAATGTTCGATTTTTACAAAATTTTCTAATTCTACCCAACCCCTCAATTTTTACCATAAAAACTCTTGATTTTTGATTTAAATATGATGAAAAATATTGGGTAATTGAAAGAGTAAAGTTTAGAATTGATTACCAACAATTTGGGGATGAACTTTAATGAAGCAAAATGTCCTTAGGGCTGTGTAGTTTGAAAAGTAGTGAAGGAAAGGGTTTTGCCCGTGTTTAAAATTGTATTTATATAGCTGGGCAGGCCTTCTATGCGTTCGCGTGAGCCTGCTCGCGGTCGCATAGGGTCCTGGCCCAATGGCCTATGCATTCACGTTGTTGGGCTTGCGTTCGCATTGAACAATTTGGGTCCCCTCCCCCCAAGCCTAGGTAATGTTGTGCGTTCGTGTATGGGGGCTACGCGTTCGCATAACACAAAAGGCGACCCCCTGAATTTTACACTATGCGATCGCATAGAACTAATCCTCTGCGCACCAGTACAACAAACCAACAATCATTTCTAAGTGTAAAACACCCCGTGGCCTATCCGAAACTCACCCGAGCCCTCGGGGCTCTAAACCAAATATGCACGCAAGTTTAAAAACATCATACGGACTTGCTCGTGTGATCAAATCATGAAAATAACATGTAAAACTATGAATTAAACTTCAAAACTCCTCATTTTTCTCAAGAACACTTAAAGTTCATTATTTCTCAACCGGACGTCCAAATCACGTCAAATAAGCTCAGATTTTTACCAAATTTCACATATAGTATTCAAATACTATAAAAAATCTGTACTAGGCTTCGGAACCAAAATACGAGTCCGATACCAATGGTTTCAAACATTAATTCTTTTTTTTATTTCATTAATAATTCAGCAAAATAATTTCTTTCAAAAATTGTTTTCTAAGGCTTGGGACCTAGGAATTCATTTTCGGGCATACGCCCAAGTCCTAGGTTTTACTGTGGACCTCCCCGGATTGTCGGAACACGGATCCGGGTTCGTATACTCAAAATATTGGCCAAAGTCAACTATAATCAAATTTTAACTCTAAAAATTACTATTTCTCATATTTTCACATAAAAGCTTTTTGGTTTCACGCCCGGACTATGCATGCAAATCGAGGTAGTTCAAATTAGTATTTTTATGGCTAATAATCCTAGAATGGAATCTAAATTCATAGAATGACCCCTTGGGTCATCACAATCTCCACCTCTAAAACAACCGTTCGTCCTCGAACGGACATAGAAAATTACCTGAATTGGCGAACAAGTGTGGATATGCACTCTGCATGTCCGACTCGGACACCCAAGTAGCTGCCTCAACAGCGTCGGAGGACTCTGCCTCAGGCCTGGCTGGAAATGCATATAGTCGGGGCTGGGCCCCGCCACCCTGAACCATACCTCTGGGAGGGCCTCCACCTGTAGTGGGCTGACCTCCACCTCTAACATTCTGGCCTCTACCTCTAACTACCTGATCCCTACCCCCTGCTGGCTAGGCAGGTGGTACTGGAGCTGGTGCCGGAACTATGGCACGGGAACCCTGATGCCGAAACTGATTACCTGCATATTTCAGACAAGTCCTTCGGATATGCCCAAATTCACCACACTCAAAACATCCCTCATGATACGTAAACTAACCAGGACGAACCGGCTGACCACAATGAAACTTTGCAGAGGAGGTGCTCTTATGGGAGCTGAAGGAGAACTGTAGACTGGTTGAGCAGATGAAGTCAAATAAGAGCTTCCATGCAAAATGCTAATTATTGTAGGAATGGCTTTATCCCAACCACGACCACCCGAAGCACATGTGAGGCATGTAGTGCTGAATGAAATGGTCCGGAAGAATAGCCGTTGCTAAATGAAGTCCCGCCTCCAGATGAGGCACCACTGAAACCACCGGAATGGCGAGGTCTCTTGTCATACCCCTGACCTCCCATCCCGACAACCGACTCAACCCTCCTAGCCACATTAGCTGCATCCTGAAAGGAAATCTCGGTCCCTATCTCCTTGGCTATATGCAACCTGATGGGCTGAGCAAGGCCCTCAATAAACCGTCTTACCCTTTCTCGGTCGGTGGGAAGTATCATAAGAGCATGACGGGCCAAGGTAATGAATGTGGTCTCATACTGAGTGACGGTCATAAAACCCTGCCGGAGACGCTCAAACTACCTCCTATAACCTCTCTGTGAGTAATAGGGAGAAACCCTACTGGAGGTCCGCAGTAAATATGGGACTCGGGCATATGCTCGAAAATGAATTATGAGGTCCTAAGCCTTAGAAATCAATATTTGAAAGAAATTATTTTGCTGAATTATTAATGAAATAAAGAAAATAATTAACACTTGAAACCATTGGTATCAGGCTCGTATTTTGGTTCCAGAGCCCGGTACAAATTTGTTATAGTATTTGAACACTATCTGCGAAATTTGGTAAAAATCGGAGCTTATTTGATGTGATTTGGACGTCCTATTGAGAAATAATGAACTCAAAGTATTCTTGATAAAAAAGAGGAGTTTTGAGGTTTAATCCATAGTTTTACGTGTTATTTTCATGATTTAATCGCATGAGTAGGTCTGTATGATATTTTTAGACTTGCGTGCATATTTGGTTCAGAGCCCCGAGGGCTTGGGTGGGTTTCGAATAGGCCACATGGTGTTTTACACTTAGAAATGATTGATGGTTTTTTACTGGTGCGCAGAGAATTAGTTCTATGCAATCGCATAGCTACATTTGCGGTCACATAGTGTAAATTTCTGGGGGGTCGCCTTTTGTGCTATGCGAATGCGTAGCCCCCATACGCAAACGCACAACATTACCTGGGCCTGGGGGGAGGGTGCCCAAATTGTTCAATGCGAATGCAAGCCCCACAACGCGAAGGCATAGGCCACTGGTCCAGGACCCTATGCGAATGTGGGCAGGCCCAAGCGAATGCGTAGAAGGCATGTCCAGCTATATAAATATAATTTTAAACACAGACAGAACCCTTTCCTTCACTATTTTTTGAACTACACCTATGGACGATTTTCTTCATCAAATTTCATCTCCAAATTTTTGGTAATCAATTCTAAACTTTACGCTTTCAATTACCCAATGTTTTTCATCATATTTAAATAAAAAATCAAGAGTTTTCATGGTAAAAATTGAGGGGTTGGGTAGAATTAGGGAATTTTATAAATGTAATGACCCGACCAGTTGTTTTGAGATCTAACGCGTCGTTTGATGGTTCGAGGCCACGAGCAGCTTTATTTTAGGTATTATGACTTTTAGGCATGGTCGGAATTGGATTTCAGGAAGTTCGGAGTCGAATTGGAAAGAAAATTCTCATTTCGGAAGCCTTAAGTTGGAAGAATTGACTAAGATTGGATTTTTGAGTAAACAACCTCAGAATCATAATTTGAAGGTTCTAGCAGGTTCGTACGATGATCACTTGGCTGTATGTTCAAAGCGGGTTTTGGATGACCCCTGGAGCGTTTCGGCGCATATTGTGGAAGTTAGTATTTTGGAAGATATTTCATAAGTCTGGGTTGAAGAGAATTTCCGTGATATTAATATCCGTTTGAGAATTCGAGTCTGGGAATAGCTTCGTATGGTGATTCTGGTGTTGGGAGCGCGATCGGAAGTAAATTCGGAGGTCTGTAGGTCATTTTGGAATCATTTGGCTAAAGTTAGAAATTTGAAGGTTTTAAGAAGTCTGACTGGAAGTGGAAATTTTGATATCGGAGTCGGATGCCGATTCCGAAAGTTGGAACAGGTCTGTAATGTTGAATGCGGCTTGTGTGAAAAATTCGGGGTCAATCGGACGTGATTTGATAGATTTCGGCATCGAATGTAGTAGTTGGAAATTTTAAAGTTCTTTAAGCTCGAATTTGAGTGCGATTCATGGTTTTGGCATTGTTTGATGTGATTTGAGGCATCAAGCAGGTCCGCATTATGTTTTGGAACAGGTTAGTGTGATTGGACGGGGTCCCGGGGGCCTCGGGTGGATTCCGGGTGGTTAACAGATTGAATTTGGAATTTGAGAAAAAGCTAAGGCTGTTGGTGTCTGGTGTGACCGCACCTGCGAGGTTTTGGCTGTAGGTGCGGCCTTGGTGTCGCAGAAGCGGATGTGGCTGGGCTTGGTTGGGGGCACAGGTGCACCGCAGCTCCCGCAGAAGCGAGACCGCAAGAGTGGTATGGGCTCCGCAGATGCGGGCGTGGTCGAGTTAGCTGAGACCGCACATGCGATGGAATTTCCGCAGGTGCGGAGCCGCAAATGCGGCATGTGGACCGCAGGTGCGAAAAAAACGTACTGGGCAGTGTGTTATTTTAAGACGAGGGTTTGGCTCAATTTCATTTTTATTTCGACCATGGGAGCCGATTTTGAGCAATGTGGAGTGCCATCTTCATAAACTAGTAGAGGTAAGTGCTTACTTCCCAATTTTTGAGTTAAATACGTGATGTTATATGGATTTAGACATGAAAATTAGTAGAAATTTGTGGTTTTTGAAGAAAGACCTAGAATTTGTATTTTTGGATTTTGCCACGAATTTGGGCATGAAATTGAAAGAGGATTATATATTTGAGTTCACAAAGTTATGGGTAATCTTTATCTTAAAAAAATTTCAGAATCCGGGCACGTGGGCCCAGGGGGATTCTGTGAACTTTCTGAGCAGAGTTGGGAATCTATATAAATTGAATTGTTATAAGTATTAGAGTATATTTTCATTAGTTTGCCCATTATTTGGATAGTTTTGGGCGTGGTGCATCAATGTGAGTCGTCGAAAGGGCTTGGAGGCCAGTTATGAATCTTTGGAGCGAAGTAAGTCTCCTTTCTAACCTTGTAAGGGGGAATTATCCCCATATGTGAAATAATTAAATACGTGCTACTATTTGTGGGGGCTACATACGCACGAGATAGCGGGAGTCCGTGCGTAGCTACTATTATGCTTACGTCCGGGTAGTCTAGGACCCAAAATCATGTTTTATTTGCCATACTTGTAACTTTATTGATGAATTTGGAAATGATTGAACCTTATCGATTTTGGTAAATGAATTTCTGGAAATGATTTAAATACTATCTTCGCGTCCATTAAAAGAGAATTTTATCACTTCCTTGGGTAATTATTTTCCTGATAAAATGTGAATTATTGTGTGAATGTGTGTATCTATGAGTACCTGAGTCACATGTATGATTCGCGAGCAGGGTAACTCTATTATTTATATATGACCGTGTCGCATGATCGATTCGCGAGCGGGGTAATAGATGCATCTATAGTTCGAGCCGTTTGACCCTTCGGCAGTGCACAATTTACATTTATCGTTGTTTCGGGCCGTTCGACCCTCAACATTTCTTGCGCATGATATTTGTTGAGTACTTTCTGAGATTTTTAACTATTTACTGGCCTTGAATTATAAGTTGTCAACTCAAATGACGAAGATTTAAAGTTTGTAATTGTGGAAGAAGTTGTTATTTCCTATCACTATTTGTTAATTACCTATGATATCCATGCTTAGTGACACCCTTATTTTATTAAATTGACCTCTAGCAAGTGTCAAATTCGACCTCTCGTCACTACATCTTCGAGGTTAGGCGGGATACTTACTGGGTACACGTTGTTTTCGTACTCATGCTACAGTTGCTGTGCATTGTTTTGCACAAGTACATGTATATCTAGTGGCCCCGCTTAGCGCCATGGCATGGTTGATATGGGGACTTAGGTGAGCTACACCTCTCGAGATGACCCGTAGCCAGTAGAGTCTCCTTCAGAGTATTGAGTTGTTCTTTCTTTACTGTCCCATTTGTATTCTGGACGGTTATTGTATTTCATTTGATTTTTCTTAGAAATTGCTTATGCACTTGTGACACCGGGTTCTGGGATGACTTTGGGATGTATTTGTCGATTGAATTATTTAAAACATTGTTTTTTACTCGGTAACTTTATTTGATCTTTATATAATGAAATAAAAAGTAACGATTTTCAAAATACTAAAATAGGAATTTAATTAACCATGGAGTGTTGTCTTGCCTGACTATGGTGTCCGGCGCCATCACGACCTTGATGGATTTTGGGTCGTGACAACGTGGTATCAGAGCACTAAGTTCCCTTAGGTCTCGCGAGTCATGAGCAAGTCTAGTAGAATCTTGCGGATTGGTATGGAGACGTCTGTACTTATATTCGAGAGGCTACAGTGATGTTAGGAGTAATTCACTTCTTGATTACTTATCGTGCGGTTTGATTCCTTTGAGGCTTATGCCTACGTTTCTTCGTACTCAATCTTACACGCCGCAAAGCGCTTGCTATAAATCGAGAATTTGTGGGATTGTAATGGTGCTACAGATATGGTGTGTGAGATTTTTCCATGCACAGTTGGTTGGGGATATTTTTGTTGCTCTACGGAAGCATATTATGTTCTTTCAGCTCGGTAGCTGCACTTCTGAGAGCTTTGAGGTTATGCGCAGATTTGCTATGATGCTTATGATTGGTTATTGCACGGTGTTGATGTGATAGTAGGATGCTTGCCCATACGTCGGGGGAATGAATGACTTGATAGGAGTTCTACTCAGAGCATGATTCCGAGAATTACGTATTTTATTTCCGGCGGAGGAAAGCAATTGGACTAGAATTGTTCGAGTTTGGGTTGATAGAGTAATAAGACTTGGTGTTTTCAAGTGAGGTGGAATCTTCATATGTGATGTGTTAATCGTCGTCTTTGATCAAATAGAATGTGTTAAGTTCGTCGGTGTTATGATCTTCTTCATATTTTCCTTCGTGGCACGGTATTGTGAAATGGTGTCGGGGAAGCGGCTGTTAGAGATCGCGGTGTGCGGTGGTTCATGATCGGATCGGTGTTTCTAGTATCGGCGACTCGAGAAAGATGATCTTCAGAAAGGTTTGAAGTTGCTCTACTGGTTTAAGTGCTATAGAGAATGATATTTATTTGAGGCAACACTGGGCAGCATACGATGAGGAAAGACATGTGGGAAGTGTCAGGCAATGGTTAAATTTCTAGAAGGCCAGGTGTAAGAAGCGAGAGTCAAATAGTTTCTTAAAGGAATGAGTTTGACCAAAGTGGGAGAGCGGCAACATAGCATAGGAGTTCTGTGGTAAGATAGATGCACATCTTCAGGAGAAGTTTGGAGTGATTTGAGAATTTTAGTGGACGGTGATTGGGTCCACAGGCTTAAATTGGAAGGTTGGCTACTACGACGGTAGATGGGATGCAGCAGAAAATAGTTGCTTGGTATGAGGAAGAATGCAATATAGCATTGAATTAGAAGATATTGTCACGCATCTAGTAGATGTCCATGAGGAGCAGACAGACTGGTTCAGTGGTAAATGAGAACGGGCATAGGATGGGGTATCAGTGTCATAGAGATTGTGCAATTCATCGTCATTGGAAAGTGTCAGTTGTTAATTTTCGCAGGTGGGTCATCTTCTGTGAGTAGGCCAGTGGTTGCGTGGTTGGCGGAGTTCTTGCGAGGGATTTTACTGACTATTCAGCAAGAGGTCGAATAAGAGAATGTGGTTAATGACTCAGAGTGTTTGTGAAATGCTGACTGAAGGAGTCTCAAGAAATTTGGCGAGTTGGATATGCAGGATCATGTCAACAATCAAGGGAGATTCTTGGTGAGTTCCAGATTTGTGTAATAGCGGCTTCAGGCTAAGTGGGAGAGTCCCACCGCCGGTGATTGGGATGCATGGTTATCTACTGGTGAAAATTCTGGTTATCGGTATATTAGTGGGTTAATACAGCTAAGGGAAGAAGATAGGAGTGGTAACTAAGCGTAGGATTTGATGAATGTGTCCAAAGGTTGGCCTTATTGAGTCAGGTTCAGGCTTTGAGGATTTATGATTCGTAAAGAGGTGATGTACAAGGGAAGTTATTCAGTCGGGTGGTTTATTAAGCTTGGTGTTCATATGCCAGTGAAGCTTGTGTGAGTAGGATAACTCTTGAGATTCAGAATATGTATACACCTCAACTATGCTTGAGTTTTGTAGCGTATGGCTCTATCAGTCTCCCCAGGATGGTATTATGCACTTAGCGTGCTTGTGACCGATATTCGATATTTTGTGGTAATGAGAAATTTAGCTCGGTGTGTATCTCCTTACGTGAATTTTATGTGTGGATCGGGTGGCACGCCACCACGATTATGTTATTTGGATCGGGTGGCACGCCGCCATGGTTATGTTATTTGGATCGGGTGGCACACCACCACGAGCATGTTATTTGGATGCGCGTCGCAATAGTGTGATGTTGAGTACGGTTCCCTATATCCATTTTCTTGTGTTTTGCTTTCTATTTTCTGAGGAAAGTTCATAATAGTTGCGTGATTGAGTAGTCCTTTCCTGAGTCATTTTTTACGTATCGCGTTCGAGTTGTGGCCTATTGGCGCATTGTGGCATAATGTGAGACTGTTGGTCAGGTCTGGGGTGATTTGTTGCCTGAGAAGTTCATACTGGCTGAGACGATATTATTGGATCAAGTATCAATGCGATAAGATTATGTGAACTATATTAAATAACAAATACCATTATTTGGTTCATAATGAGGTGATGATTCTAGTCAATAGGAGAGATTCAATGATTTGTTAACTCTACAGTTGGTTATGAATTTCTTAACATCTCCTTCGTTGTGGTGGTACCGTAAGCGTTATAGCAGGACTTATCTATATGTGTCATGAGGTGCGTTGGGAGCATCAGATTCGTGGAATATTGGCTATTAAGATCAGGGAATGTCATTATGGTTAGATGATGAATTATTCGGTGTATGGTGCTAATTCAGCAAAGAAATGCAGTCATGTTCTGGTACATCGTGTAGTGATTGATACGATGTTCGTATATTTGAAGCGGGCCTGGAGGAGAAATTTTAGATGTTGGAATTGAGCTCTAAGGCCAATTCTGGCTAAGTAAAAGAGGATATCTCCAGATTTGTCGAGCAAATGTACTCAACTGAGTGGTGGTAGCGCAGGTAGGTGCACGAGGTGTTAAACAGTGATTTCAGACAACTCCAGAGCAGTTCTTAGCACGTTCGAGGACGAACATATGTATAAGTGGGAGAGAATGTAACGACCCAGCCGGTCGTTTTGAGATCTAACACGTCGTTTGGCAGTTCGAGGCGATGAGTAGCTTTATTTTAGGTATTATGACTTGTAGGCGTGGTCGGAATTGAATTTCGGGAAGTTCGGAGTAGAATTGGAAAGGAAATTCTCATTTTGTAAGCCTTAAGTTGGAAGAATTGACTAAGATTAGATTTTTGAGTAAACGACCACAGAATCAGGATTTGAAGGTTCTAGCAGGTTCGTATGATGATTTCGGACTTGGGCGTATGTTCTAAGTGGGTTTTGGATGACCCGGGAGCGTTTCGGCGAATATTGTGGAAGTTAGTATTTTGGAAGAAATTTCATAAGTCTGGGTTGAAGTGCATTTCCATGATATTAATGTCCGTTTGAGATTCTGAGTGAGGGAATAGCTCCGTATGGTGATTCTGGTGTTGGGAGCGGGATCGGAAGTAAATTCGGAGGTTTGTAGGTCATTTTAGAATCATTTGGCTAAAGTTAGAAATTTGAAGGTTTTAAGAAGTCTGACCGGAAGTGAAAATTTTGATATCGGGGTTGGATTCCAATTCTGAAAGTTAGAACAATTCCGTAATGTTGAATGCGACTTGTGTGCAAAATTCGGGGTCAATCGGACGTGATTTGATAGAATTCGACATCAAATGTAGTAGTTGGAAATTTTAAAGTCCTTTAAGCTAGAATTTGAGTGCGATTCATGGTTTTGGTGTTGTTTGATGTGATTTGAGGCCTCGAGCAGGCCCACATTATGTTTTGGAACAGGTTGGTGTGATTGGACGGGGTCCTGGGGGCCTCGGGTGGATTCCGAGTGGTTAAAGGATTGAATTTGGAATTTGAGAAAAAGCTAAGGCTGTTGGTGTCTGGTGTGACCGCACCTGCGAGACCTGCGGCCTTGGTGTCGCAGAAGCGGATGTGACTGGGCTTGGCTGGGGGCGCAGGTGCAATGCAGCTCCCGCAGAAGCGAAACTGCAGGAGCGGTCCGGGCTCTGCAGATGCGGGCGTGATCGAGTTAGTTGAGACCGCACCTGCGATGGAATTTCCGCAGGTGCGGAGCCGCAGACGTGGCAGGTGGACCGCAGGTGCGAAAAAATGAGCTGGACAATGTGTTATTTTAAGACGAGGGTTTGGCTCAATTTCATTTTATTTCGACCATGGGAGCCGATTTTGGAGCAATGTGGAGTGCCATCTTCATCAACTAGTAGACGTAAGTGCTTACTTTCCAATTTTTGAGTTAAATACGTGATTTTATATGGATTTAGACATGAAAATTAGTAGAAATTTGGGATTTTTGAAGAAAGACCTAGAATTTGTATTTTTGGATTTTACCACGAATTTGGGCATGAAATTGAAATAGGATTATATATTTGAGTTCGTAAAGTTATGGGTAATCTTTGACTTTAAAAAATTTCGGAACCCGGGCACGTGGCCCCGAGGGGATTTTATCATCTTTTCGAGCGGAGTTGGGAATCTATATAAATTGATTTGTTATAAGTATTAGAGTATATTTTCATTAGTTTGGCCCTTATTTGGATAGTTTTGGGCGTGGTGCATCAATGTGAGTCGTCGGAAGGGCTTGGAGGCCGGTTATGAATCTTCCGAGCGAGCTAAGTCTCCTTTCTAACCTTGTAAGAGGGAATTGTCCCAATAGGTGAAATAATTAAATACGTGCTATTATTTGTGGGGGTTACATACGCACGAGGTGACGGGAGTCCGTGCGTAGATACTATTATGCTTATGTCCGGGTAGTCTAGGATCCAAAAGCATGTTTTATTTTCCATACTTGTAACTTTATTGATGAATTTGGAAATGATTAAACCTTATCAAACTTGGTAAATGAATTTTTGGAAAAGATTTAAATACTATCTTCGCGTCCATTAAAAGAGAATTTTATCACTTCCTTGGGTAATTATTTTCCTGATAAAATGTGAATTATTGTGTGAATGTGTGTATCTATGAGTACCTTAGTCGCATGTATGATTCGCGAGAAGGGTAACTCTATTATTTATATATGACCGCGTCGCATGATCGATTCCCGAGCGGGGTAATAGATGCATCTATAGTTCGATTCGTTCGACCTTTGGGCAGTGCACAATTTACATTTATCATTTTTTCGGGCCGTTCGACCCTCAACATTTCTTGTGCATGATATTTGTTGAGTACTTTCTGAGATTTTTAACTGTTTACTGGCCTTGAATTATAAGTTGTCAACTGAAATGATGAAGATTTAAAGTTTGTAATTGTGGAAGAAGTTGTTATTTCCTATCACTATTTGTTAATTACCTATGATATCCATGCCTAGTGACACCCTTGATTTTATTAAATTGACCTCTAGCAAGTGTCAAATTCGACCTCTCGTCACTACCTCTTCGAGGTTAGGCGGGATACTTACTGGGTACACGTTATTTTCGTACTTATGCTACAGTTGCTGTGCATTTTTTTGCACAAGTACATGTATAACTAGTGGCCCCCCTTGGCGCCGTGGCATGGTTGATATGGGGACTTAGGTGAGCTGCACCTCTCGAGACGACCCGTAGCCAGCAGAGTCTCCTTCAGAGTATTGAGTTGTACTTTTTTACTGTCCCATTTGTATTCTGGACGGTTATTATATTTCATTTGATTTTTCTTAGAAATTGCTCATGCACTTGTGACACTGGGTTCTGGGATGACTTTGGGATGTATTTGTCGATTGAATTATTTAAAACATCGTTGTTTACTCGGTAACTTTATTTGATCTTTATATAATGAAACAAAAAGTAACGAGTTTCAAAATACTAAAATAGGAATTTAATTAACCATGGAGTGTTGGCTTGCCTGACTGTGGTGTCCGGTGCCATCACGACCTTGATGGATTTTGGGTCGTGACAGTAAAAATCGAACCTTTACCTCGAATTGAGGAAATATTTCGAAACTAATTGTATATTCGGGCTCGTGGGTGAATGGGTAAATGTAATTTGGTCCGAACTCCGAATTTGGACCAAGCGGGCCCGGGGTCGGGTTTTAACTTTTTTTGAGAAAACTTAGGAAAAATCATAATTTTCAGTAAAGTTAGTTCCTTTAGCATTAATTAATGATACTAAGTTAATTATGATTTGATTCGAGTGTATTGGAGGTGGATTCATGTCACGACCCGATTTACCCTCCGAAAGGCATCGTGACATCACCTAGTCTCTATGACTAGGTTAGCCTAATTGCGAAAAACATATGTTAAATAGAAGCAATAAAATGAAGGTGAAATAAGTGAATCTACAATGAAACATTGCCACTTGGCGCATACAAAATACAACTTTTCCTAGAACTCGGAATATCACTTTAATCACAAGCTCGGTCTCAAAATAGCTCTATACAACGTAAGAGAATTTACATGAAAAATCTATCTAAGTCTGGAGTGGAAGGTGACTCGAAGGACTCTGCGGACGCAACAGAATTACCTTTCGGTCTCCTAGAAGCTGCTGCTCGGATTCCTAGCCACAAAACTGAGCGTTGGTATTCGGTCTCCTAGAAGCTGCTGCTCGGATTCCTAGCCACAAAACTGAGCGTTGGTACCTGGATCTGCACACGAAAAACATGTGCAAGAAAGGGCGTGAGCACACCACAAATTGGTACCCAATAAGTGCCAAGCCTAACCCCAGTCGAGTAGTGACGAGGTCAGGTTAAGGCTCTACTGGATTTTTATTGTAAAACAATATAAAAAATGTGAACAGAGAGATATAATAAGCTAAGTCAAATCAGTAGGAACGATGAGCTAAAAGAAAATAATAACAGGGAGCCCTCGACTCAGCACAACATATATCACAGTAAACAACTATGCAATGCAGTACATGGGGAAAGGTCCCGGAATTTCGTCCCTAGTCCCAATTTAAATATGCAATGCAGTATAGAGGGAAAGCTCCCAGAATCTCGTCTGCAGTCCCAATTTAAATATGCTATGCAGTACAGGGGAAAGCTCCCGGAATCTCGTCCGTGGTCCCTATTTAAATATGCAATGCAGTACAGGGGGAAAGCTCCCGAAATCTCGTCCGTAGTCCCAATTTAAATATGCAATGCAGTAAAAATACCGAATACAATTTTTATTTAAAATAGTTCAGGAAAAATCACAGGCAAAAATATGGATAAAACTACCTAAACATGGAACACATAGTAATAACTAGGGAAAATTCAAGTAAAACAGGTAGGCATGCTATTTCCTAATCTAAACTACATAGTCGATACATGAATCCGTGAAATAGGAGTGAAATGATTTAAGTCATGGAGGAAAAAAATGGAGTTTTAGCAACAATGTTCCGTGTACGTACTCGTCACCTCACGCACACGGTGCCCAAACAACATAGAACAATATTAAAATAGCCTAGGGGAAGTCCCCAACACAAAGTTAGGCAAGCCACTTACCTCGACTATACTATTTAACTCAAAACCACGCTCTTGCCACGAGTATCCGACTCCGAATGGCCCAAATCTATTCAATTTGATTGCATAATGTAAATATCACTTTAAGGAATCAAAATAGCTCATAAGTTCGAGGCTAATACGCGAAATTAGGAAAATCGCCCAAAAAGTCCCCCGGGCCCACGTCTCGGAATCGAGTGATAGTTACAAATTTAGAACACCCATTCACTCACGAACTCACTCGAATAAGAATCATCAAAATCCGACGACAAAATCCTATTAAATTCTCGAATTTCCTAATTGGGGAAACTTCTTTCCATTTGCATTATTTTTCATCTAAATCCCTTGATTGCATGGAAGAAATTGCTATAATTTAATGCTATACAAATGGAATAGGGTTAGGAATTGTTACCTATGAATCTTTTCCTCAAAACTCACTCCAAATCACCTACACCTGAGCTCCAAATGATTTTTAGAAGTTATGAAATTCAAGCCCTCGAATTTGATATAAAGTGTCCAGCGATTTTCGCACCTGCGGAAAATCCATCGCCGGTGCGAAAATCCACTAAAAGTCCTGTCACACCTCTTTTTTCCTCGCAACCCTATTACGAGGTTGAGTAAGAAGAGTTTTTCCAATTGAATTGACATTTTGGAAAGAGATTTTTTTTATTATTTAGAGTCGCCACTTGGAATTGAGTTTTGGTGTTCCAAGTCACCTTTTATTGAATCCCTTATCAAAAAAGATGATTTGACTCCTAATTCATGGTTTACGAAAATAAAAGACCGAGTAAGGAATTCTGTTGACCGAGGGGAAGGTGTAAGGCACCCCCCGAGTCCCGTGGTTCTAGCACGGTCGCTTTATTGACTAATATCAAATTTTCTTTATTCTTGTATTTTATTGATTATGACTTATCTATTATCCCTTAATTAATTATTATTATTATTATTTTTTTTTTTGACCTTGATGCGATACACACATAAGGTATATTTTTGAATTTAGATGTTAAACAAAGGTACGAAATGTACACATGGTTAAAACATAATTATTTTACATTTAAAGGCATCGAGACGCAGGAATGCGCACATGACCCTTTTATTATTAAGCATATCAATCCAAGGTTCGGGTATGAGCACATGAACTAATAACGTATTTAAAATATTTAATTATTTTGTCTCTTAACACTGACTAATTTATTATGATAGCCACAAAAGGATTATTAATTACCACAAAATTTTACAAAGATAATAAAATTTTAATTGCGTATGTATTCGGATAGTATTATTTTTTAAAGTACTACAATATAACTAATTAACGTATCTAATTAGTTAACACTGTGATAAACTAATATTTCAGTTCAAAACGTGATTGGCTATTGCTTGTCCTCTAAAGGATCACCAAAAAAAAGGTTACATATAATTTGTGATTGTATTACTTTTTATTTATAAGATACAAATATATTTTTAGCAGTATCTTCTTTAATTTTTTTTTGTATATTTATGACTACTCCTTCATTGATGTTCGTATATGGATACTAGTGGGGTATTATTTTCACATGTATTCTTAAAATACTGCTAACACAATCTAAATTAGAACATGATAACATTTTCTTGACAAGGTGAACATACTTAACAAAAAAAAAAAAAATTAACACTACAGAATTGCGCTAAAACTTACAATATTGACGGATAAGTTTTCCAACTAAGCTGATCCGAACTGATGTACTTTGTAGCCCACAGGTGATGCCACCGGAGGTCCCGTCTACTAACTGTATTAGAATCGCGAACTCGGAACCGCGAACAAAATCTCGAACTCCGGCTTCAAACTCAATAATGTAACTCCACATTTTTTCCAAGTGAATTTCTTATTCTAAAAAAGTAGTCCTTTTTTCTCTTAGTTGCTGAAATTTTTTTTCAGATTTTTTTTTCCTCTCGTTGTCTTCCTCTCCTTAAATGAAAGAACCTTAGTCCTTTTTTCTCCTTCCTGTGCCAAGGAGTTTTTCTTTTTTAAAGGGATTCTAGGTGATATGGGATTAGGAGACGTGGGGGAGTGGGTAATGGGTGTTGAGAGACATGAGGGTGTGGGAGTTTTAGGCTAAAAAATTGGGATTATGGGAATAGGATTATTAAAAAAAAATTGAATTTTTAAGATAACAATATAAACTTTTACGTCACTATCTTTATGCTAAACCAAAGTTTCAAAAAATCAGATCTCTTTCATATTAACAAACTTAATCTCTTTCACGTAAATCTCTTTTTTTTTAATTATTTTTTTTTTGTTTTTTTATAAGATAAATTAAATTATAAAGATAAGAAGATTAACAATATTTGTAACAACATAAGGAAGCTAAATATTTACATTTACTTTAAATGATACTAAAAAAAATACCATAACTTACTTATTAAAATTCTAAATAAAAGAAACCGAATATTAATTTTTTGTGAATTTTATTTTCTCTTGTAAATAGAAGTAAAACTTATGCTCTAAGAAGTTGAATATTTTTTGTAGTTTTTAGTATAAATTAATTTTTATTTTTAAATAAAACCTATTAAGAGCAAGATAAAAGTTTAAAATATCAAGATTAGACCTAAAAGAAATATCTACACTAAAATAGTATAGAATTTGGGTGTGATAAAAAATTAGTTGTTCATAGCATGCCCCTCCTTTCTTGGAAACATGAAGAGTTTCAGGCAAAGAAAATGAACACGGTGACTAATTTTTTACCATACTATTATTTGAAAAGGAAAACAAGATAAAAAAAAGGTGTGACCGAGCCTTAGTTTTAGGCAGCCTACATATCCCGGGTTATAAGGGAATCAGGTTACGTGTAGTTCAAGTGAAAGAAGAGCGATGGAGTATTCTTAGAGGGAGTGTCGAGTGAAGTTCCGATCCGCGGTTCCTACCATTACATCAAAATGAAAAGAAAATTACATACTCTTGAAATCTAAGAGTTACAAAATTCCTATCTAAATGCAATTTGGAGTCTTGTTGTTGATTCTTGACTTGTTTGCTTCATTGACTTTAGACTGAAACTTGATGCTCTCCGATATAAAGGCTATGAGAATATTCTTACAGGCTTGCTTCTTGATCCGACGATAAAAAGATGGATCTTGAAATCCTTTGTCTCTGCATGCATCCTGTCAAAGCTGCTTGCGGCTGGTGTTGAGATCAAACATTCTATTTTCTCCGACAAGAGCCAAAATCTTATTTTTTCACATCCAATCCGTGATTTGCAGAAAAACCTATAAGCCATCACAAACAAATAAAACGAACAAAATTTTTGCCCCAGTTTGCACAAGGAAATTTTTGTGAGTTATTGAAAACACACTAAACTATCTTTGCTATTGGACAATAAAGAATCGAAAAAGACACCTATTATTATTATTATTATTATTATTATTATTATTATTATTATTATTATTATTATTATTATTATTATTATTATTATAAATAATTGGAGATGTCGTACCCAGTGTTAACAAGAATGAAGGCAACCGGGGCTGTAGTACCATGTGTTGACGATATGATGAGGCTCGTGGAACTCTAGGATGCTACTAGGGAATGTCGTACCCTAGGCTGCCAATAAATTGCAATCGGGGGATGTAGTACCCTGTGTTTGGAAATGAGATGAGGCTCGTGGCTCTCTGAAATGCTACTAAGGAATGTCGTAACCTATGTTGGAAAAAAGTAATGTAGTCAGGGGGTGTAGCACCCTGTGTTGGCAATAAGATGAGGCTCGTGTCACTCTGAGATGCTACTAGGGAATGTCGTACCCTATATTGGCAGAAAGTAATGCAACCAGAGAATTGTAGTACCCTGTGTTAAAAATAAGATTATGCTCTTGGCTCACTGATATGCTACTAGGGAGTGTCGTACCCTATGTAGGCAGAAAATAAATGCAGCCAGGGGATATAGTACCTTGTGTTGGCAATAAGATGCATCCAGGGAATGTAGTATCCTGTGTTGGCAATAAGATAATGATTGCTGTGTTCTATGGTGCTACTAGGGAATGCCGTACCTTGTGTAGGCAGAAAATAATGCGACCAGGAGATGTAGTACCCTGTGTTGACAATAAGATGAGGCTCTTGGCTCTCTAAGATTCTAGTAGGGAATGTAGTACCCTATGTAGGAAGAAAATAAACGCAACTAGGGGATGTAGCACCCTATGTTAGCAATAAAAAATGCAACCAGGGGATGCAGTAACCTATGTTGGAAATCAGGTGAGGCACAAGGCTCACGAAGATTCTACTAGGGGATGTCGTACCCTATGTAGGAAAAAAGTAATGCGATCAGGGGATGTGGTACCCTGTGTTGAAATACGGTATTGATTCCTTATAATGAAACTAAGAATAACATGATTACATGTATATTAAAAGAAAACTAAGGATTAGAGAACTTCACTTGGTGGTGTTCGTCTTTGCACAAACTGTTTCCTAAAATTGTTCTGTTCCTATTCTGAACAAAGAAAAATTTGTTAGTTTTAAAATGGTGGTCAGTTTGTTGCCTTGATTTCTTGGGAGACTTGACCTTGCATCCATTACACTTGTTAGAAAACTGACTCCGTCAATGGTCGTACAAATTGCCTGGAGATTCTGTCATTACTTTCTGGAGATCTTCTTTCTCAACATCAAAACCTAACTATTTTGTGCCTACCACCATTTGTGTTTATGGTGCAAACAACCTTGCTCCCAGAACAACTTTTAACTGAGTAACTTTTGTTGATCCTTGACACATTGTTTAGTCTTTCAAGCCTTTTGCTCATAAGGGAAAATCAAAGATGGCTTTATGCCTTTGCATATGTTGTTCATGCCCAGAAAGTTTTGCTTCATATAACAGGGAAATTACAACCAATTTTGTAGCCTTTTCTTTGCGTTGCCTTGACAAAATTAGACTGAAAGGGACTCAAAAAGAATAGTACAAAAGAAAACAACAAGGTGAACTAATAGGTACTACAACTTAATCAGGAAGTGTACCTTTCAGAGAAGAAAAATAATAAAAAGGACTTATCTGGAGGAATATGCTGACTTCGATGAACATGACATGCACTTTGGACTGGATGCCCGATCCGTCTGAACCGTCTAATTCTCAAAATCTGTTGTAAACTTCACCTTGAAACTGAGTTATTTGTCTTAACCATGCTTGGGCCATGATATATGAAGACCTTAATCGATCAAAGATTCCCTTTGTGGGTTTTCACCAATTGACCTCTCTCATTTGCCTTTCTCTCAACTCACTATCGCCTTATAGTGCCCGTGAGGGTTTTCACCAATAAGACTCTCTCATTTGTCTTTCTCTCAACTCAATATTGCCTTATGGTGCCCGTGAGGGTTTTCACCAATAAGACTCTCTCATTTTATTTCTCTCTCTTTACAATGGCTGAGGCATCACCGTAATATACCAACTTAGCATTCTCGAAAGTTGATCAGAAGGTCTTAAAAGGGAAAGGTAAAAAGAACTATTGAACCGAATTACAACTTTTGGAACCATTTTGACGGAAAAAACTGTCGAAAATAAAATAAAATCATGCCCAGTTTCTTTGAATACTGGGAAATGTGGATTTTTGTTTTAGTGTGACCGAACCCCAGAGTGAGGCTGCCTACGAATCCTTTCAGAATCAGGTCGGACGTAGTTCAATTAAAATGAACTTGTTTTGATGATTCTTTCTTTTCTTCTATTTTTTTTTGATTTTTTAATCGGTTCCAAAGGAGGGAAAAGCAAAGAAATAATACAAACAAGGCTTCAAAGGGCTAAATAGGATTGATCAATGTTTGGGTAGCGAGAATGATAGTCTTTTGTCATCCCAACCTGAGAATGCTAAGTATAACAATGCCTAACAGAGTCATGTCAGACATAGTATCTCTTGACTGCATCCGCGTTGAAGGATATATCAGTCACCTTTCCTTCTATATCTGCCAAGTGTAGAGCTCCTTTTGACAATACTTTCTTGACAAGGTAAGGACCTTCCCAATTCGGGGAGAACTTCCCTTTTGCTTCTTCCTGGTGCGGAAAGATACGTTTCAAGACAAGTTGTCCTACTTCAAACTGTCTTGGGCGCANGCCAAACGCTTTTCATCAATTAAACTCAACTGTTCCAGTCGGGACTTGACCCATTCAGTGTCCTCAATTCCTGCTTCGACAGTGATTCATAGAGAGGGAATCTCAACTTCCGCAGGTATTACCGCTTCAATGCCATAAACCAACAAGTAAGGCGTTGCGCCAACTAATGTACAAACAGTTTTCCGGTATCCCAAAAAAGCAAATGACAATTTCTCGTGCCATTGTCTAGACCCTTGGATCGTCTTCCTAAGAATTTTCTTGACATTCTTATTTGCAGCTTCAACATCTCCATTAGCTTTTGGCTANGCTTTCTTGGTGACTTCCTTCAATGTAATAGCTTCCACCCATTTGGTGAAGTAATCAATTGCAATCAAGATGAATCTGTGTCTATTTGAAGCTTTTGGCTCGATTGGGCCGATGACGTCCATTCCCCAAGCAACAAAGGGCCAAGGAGCCGACATAGGATATAATTCTGAAGGAGGCGAGTGAATCAAATCGCTGTGAATCTGGCACTGGTGGCACTTGCGAACAAAACGAAAGCAATCTCGCTCCATAGTAAGCCAATAATATCCTGCCCGAAGGATTTTCTTTGCTAAAACATACCCATTCATGTGCAGAACACAAACTCCCGAATGCACCTTATTCATAATCATTTCCGCTTCTTTGGCATCCACACATCTCAACAAATTCAAATCCGGAGTTCTTTTGTATAGGATTTCCTCACTAAAAAAGAAACCATTAGAGAGTCGCCTAATAGTTCTCTTTTGATCCCGATTAGTGTGTTCCTGATATTCTCTTATTTTCAAATACTGTTTAATATCACGGTACCATGGTTCACCATCTAGTTCTACTTCAATTGTATTTCAATAACCATATTGATCCCGAATTTGAATTTCCAATGGGTCAATGTGGGTATTACCCGGATATGGAAGAATTGAGGCCAGGGTGGCCAAGGCATCAACTAATTCATTATGAAACCTGGGAATGTACCTGAACTCGATGGACTTGAACCTTTTCGTAAGATCTTCCACACATTGTCTATATGGAATGAGCTTGATATCTCGAGTCTCCCAATCACCTTGAGCCTGCCGAATAAGCAAATCTGAATCTCCTATCACCAACAGTTCGTGCACATTTAGATTTATTGCCATGTTCAGACCTATGATGGAAGCTTCATATTCTGCCGTGTTGTTTGTACAGAAGAAACGAAGTCTCGCCGTGGTAGGGTAATGTTTCCCTGTAGGTGATACAAGAATTGTCCCAATCCCTACGCCTTTGATGTTGGCCGCCCCATCAAAGTATAGTTTCCAAACTTGACGGTCATCTGGAACTGCTTCTTCAACTAAATTAACCTCTTCATCTGGGAAGTATGTGTTCAATGATTCATACTCATCATCAACCGGGTTTTCTGCCAAATGATCAGCCAAAGCTTGTGCCTTTATGGCTGTACGAGTGACATAAACAATATCAAACTCTATGAGCAAGATTTGCCATTTTGAAAATCTGCCTGTTGGCATTGGCTTCTGAAAGATGTACTTCAGGGGATCCATTCGGGATATGAAGTAAGTTGTATAGGCCAAGAGATAATGCCTAATCTTCTGGGCGACCCAAGTTAAGGTGCAACATGTTTCCAAAATAGTGTATTTGGCCTCATAAGTGGTGAACTTTTTGCTCAAATAATAGATTGCTTGTTCCTTTTTGCCTGTGGCATCATGTTGACCCAGAACCAAAAGAAATATCCATTACTGATAGATATAAAAACAGAGGCCTACTAGGTTCCAGCAGGACCAAAACAGGGGGATTTGACAAATATTCTTTGATCTTATCAAAAGCTTCTTGGCACTCATCTATCCACTTGATAGCAGCGTTATTTTTTACCAACTTAAAAATAGGCTCACATGTGGTTGTAAGCTGCGCGATGAATCTACTGATGTATTTCAACCTCTCGAGTAAACTCATGACTTCTTTTTTATTCTTTGGGGAAGGAAGCTCTCGAATGGTCTTTATCTTTGA